>SKCR01001746.1:0-37615 GCA_019454045.1 Zanthoxylum bungeanum | reverse complement strand
CCTTCAATAGAACTATCTAGAAAATTCACATTTTGAAGCTCTTCTGATGCAAATTTCGAAAAGTGTTAAACATCAAAGTTGTTCATCTCAGAAAAAAAAAAGTCTGAAAGTTCAAAAATCAGCTCAATCAGAGTTCGTTTGAAAGGTTTATAGCCAAAACAAGAATTTGTTACACATAGAATGATAAAATCAGAAATCGAGTAATTAGTTCTCGAGACCACGCGTTTTCCAAAGCGACCAAGCTTCATTTTAAAATATTCCGAACTATTTTCCAACACATAAAACTCATATTTTTATTACCATCCCGTTCCAAATTCTTAATTTTAATTCAGAAACCTTCCAATTAAAAACTCGGGATATTACAACATGACATGGTTCTAATTATGAGATACTCATGGGGGTCAATCTGTATGCAGTGATTATATCGGTGGACGCCGATGATTTTCAGAATAAAATATATCAGCAGTGATGAGAGTGTAGCTTTACGTTTTTAGTGGAATAATCTAAAGTTAATAATTCAAAATATTTAATTAAAGAGTTTTAATTAATATTTCGAGATTATTAGAGCTCTGAATTATAGGTCCATTTTATCCCCGTATTAGCTCGTTACACTATAGGAATCCATTGAATAATTGGATAGTCCAATTATGAACTCACTTGAAAATATTAAATAATTGAGAATTATTTATTGGTATAATTATAAATTTGATTAATAATTATATAATGTCACACTTTGAAATTACATATGAAAGTGTTTAATAAATAATTTTTATATTAATGATTATTAGATAATCATTTAATATAGGATTTGATTTTTAAATTAAATTTGATTTAATACAAAATCAAATATGTAATTTATATCATGATATAAGTTACATGTTAAATTTTAGTTTCAAATTAAATGATATTTGATATTATATTTAATTTTTGAAATTAAAAATTTATTGTGGAAAAAATGTCATTGGCCAATATTTATATGTGTGATTAGGGTTAGAGTTAATTTTGTGATAGCACATTTAATTAACCTAAACCCTAGATATAAATATGAAGTTTTTCTCATCTCAAAAAAATCCTAGCCACTTTTCTCACATTTTCAATGAGTTTATCAATAAAATTTTCTTTAACAAGTGAGTTGATCTGAGCCAACTCTCTCGAATTTCTGATGATAAGTTATAATACGGAATATCGAATGGTAAACCCCATTCATCACATACTGTTCACGTCAATGATCAAACTCACGGCAAAAGGCTATGATTGCTCATTATGCGTGATCCAAGCTCATTCGTTCAAATGATCAAAGTGGAAATGGCTTATGCAGCAACAAATCAAAAAGTCATCACATGCGTATTGACTTGGTGTACTCATCATGGCTTCTTTATTTAAGAAGCAAATCAGTGAATAGAAATTGATCTGGCGTGCATGGGTTGAGGAAGTCCAAAGGTCACGCCCATTGTTTGATTTTAATAATGAAATTGCATGATTTGATCACTTGAATTTGATATTTCAATTTTATATAACACTACATTTATTTGATGGAAGATTGGGCCACTGCAATAAACATGGCAGTGCGTAGAAATTGAATATTCCACATATTTAATCTTCTTTGTTCATTATAATATATTGAAATAGTGGCAATAAAGAGAAAAGGTGTTAGAAAATTTTTCGAGGTCGATCTCGGTGCTTAAAATTGCTTCCACTGCGTGAGGGTTGACTGGTATGAAGATCGGTATGCTCTATGCCAGTTCCAATAACAATGCAATCCTCAGATAAACCGGTATCATTGACTGTATGGAGTAGCCCAGTTCCAGAAGCGATGCAAAGCTGCTCAGAACATAACAATGACACCGATATGCCGATTTAGGTGACCGATATTCCAGTCCCAGTGCAAAATGTAGGATTTAAAGGTTTAAAATATTTTACTCAAGATCCTAATGCATCTATATGAATGTGCATATGTCCTATGAACTTAGAGACATAAATTAACAACTCGCTTACAAAGAGACACTTAAGCTAAGATTACACAAGATATTCTTCATTTGTCGCTTGAGTCTTCACATTTATTGCTCTTCACCACCAATGTACTTCGACATCTTTTTTAATGTCCACTAATGTACGTCGAAGACTTCTATTGTTGCATCATCAAAATCCATCTTGAGAATATGCCGCTAACAATCTATCCCTTTTTTATTATAGCAACCTTTAAAACTTGTAAGGCTTTGAGAGTCCAAAATTATTGACAATTTTACTCTCCCTCAATATTAGCTCCCCTCAATGTGTGAATGTCTTCAATATAACTCTATAAAACGCAGACAAACACATTAGTACAAAAGTTTTTCTCCCCCATAATACAAGGGTGATGGTATACAAGTTTTAATCTCATTCATATGATTTCTCCCTCTTTGACAGTTGGAGTTGGTGCTTGGAGCGCCAATCCGAATGATGTATTGTATATTTTATTATTTTGTTAATAAAATAACTATATTTTCATTTCATACCTTATTAATGGTATTGTCATTATGCATATTAGATTGATATATAGATATGATAAGAATGACATCGATCTTATAATAGTTATGTAGCAATATTGGACACCAGATGGTCCGACATTAGGATAAGTATTGTTATTGTAAACTATTCTTAAAGTAAATATTCATAGTAGTTTGTTTTGGAATACAGTCGAATTCCTATAACCTAGAAGCTTAGCATATGTTGTATATTAGAATGAGAGTTCCAATGATTTAACCTGATGCACCATGAGCTTTGGAAGCTCGTATAGACATATGTGTTGGGTTTTCTAGGTCAAACCAAGATCAATTAAGTATATGAAATGTGCGAATACAACAAAGTAAAGTAGCGGAAAATACTTACTTTGATCGGATAATGGATGCGTTGAACACAAAAAATCCTCCTTGTAGAATTCGGCCAAGCTTTGAAGTGATCTTCAAGCTCCAAGCTTTGCTTGTTGATTCCATGCTCAAGGATTGGTTTCCCTATCACCTTTGAATGATCTCTTTAGTGTGCTAGCACTTGGAAAAATTTGCAACAAATTATTTCCTTATCCTTGTATGTGTCAAACATGCATTCTAAAATCATAATAAGGCGCGATAAAGTTAATAATGATATGCGGAAGGATATATAATACAATTCGCTCCTAGAACAAATCATTCTCTCTTTCTTTTCTCCCGCTAGCACTTTACATTCTTCTACCCAATTACATAACACTAAAAGAAACCTCATTTACATTGAGGGGAATTGGTGAGAAGAGAAATACAAAGAGAATATGAGGTGAAGGCTGGACACACGGGTCCAATTTAAATAAATTCCAAATTTACAACAATTTCCAAAATTACCCCCACCCAACTAATATCCATCAGATATACATTATTCAACAAATACATCCAAGTATTCACACAAAGCATGTTGTCAATCAATCTAATCCAATTAATTAATCTTTGATAATGACCATCCAATATTCATACAACGATTTGATTTGTGTGAGTCCTACTCGTTTAAGAATAAATACTCAAAGTACATATTCTTGAATTATATCGAACTATAATTTTAAATCCAATTTAAATTGTATCCAATACTAATTCATGTTTAATTCCAAATTAAACAATTACACTTATTTTAGTGCCTTTTAGACTTGGATTCCAATCCAATCTAAATGGGTCTCAAATGCCCAATTAGCATCCAATGTCAATTCAATTAAAGTCCAATGGGTTTTCAATTAATTTTTTAGGCATAGACTTTATTATGGTTCCAACCCAAAATGCCAAGGCCCAATTAAGAATCACCTTATGCCAAAAATCAATTTAGGCCCATTAGGCCCAATTAAATTATTAAAGGCCCAAAAGTCATATTTGGACTTTATGAAAATGGTTTTAAGCCCAATTGGATCCAACCCAATTGTCCAAAACCATACTTGGCCCAACCAAGCCCAGTAGCCCAATTACAACAAATAAATTAACACAATATTCCAAATATCTTATTAATTCTATTAAAGTGTAATTAACATAATTAATTAATTAATCTAATATTTCCAAAATATTAATTGATCTAATTAATCATGCTTAAATATTTCATTCATGTCCAACACAAATTGAAGCAAAATCAACTCATTCAACATGCTTCACACTCACGGCAAAGGCAATGAAAAACATTCAATTTTGATTTCAATCCAATTAAATCAACAATTAATATTCAATTCATGCCGATTAACATATCCATTGTTAAATTTCAAAAATCACCATGAGAAATCCTAGGGTTCATTCGGCCAAGTAAGATAATTAGGGAAATTTTTTATCCAACCAATTTTCACAAATCCAATTTGCATAACTCTAAGTTATCATCATCCAACCATAACCAAACAATCAATTTGGAAAAATACATACTCCAAGCAAAATCCCCAAATTAAAGTCCATAAACCCTAGAATTCAAATAAAGTTTAGATTGGCTCTTGATACCATTGTTAGTGTCCTACATATGCCCAAGGTCTTTAAACAATGATTTGTGTGTGAATTTATCAAGTAAGTTTGCAGAATAACTTACATTGATCGGATCAGAATTTTCAAAAAAACTCATTCGATGTAGAAGCTCCAACTACTCACATCATATGTCAAACAATTTGATGTAAGTTGTGGGTCCCACCCAATTAAATTCCAAATTCAAGTTGGCTAACATAACACACTTTGGGCCCGAGTTCGTTTAATCTAACTAAACGAATTTTCCGTCGCTAAATAATTAAATCCAATTTAATTAAATAATATGCCTCACAAAATTATTATGAAAGTCGCTTATGAATTAATTCCAAATTAATTTGTTCACCCGAATTAAAATCCAATTTAAATTCCGCATTGAAATATAATTTCAATTAATATATCAGATATATTATTTTAGCCCAAATTAATAAATTAAATAGAAAAATCCAATAACTATTAAATTTATTTTCGATTAATTCCAAATTAATAGCGTTCTCTCTTCAATACGAATTTAATCCCAGATTAATTCTTACCGTAATTAATCCCAGATTAATATTCTCTTTCATAATTAATCCCAGATTAATTCTGTTCAAGTCAAATGTCATTGGTGAATCTTTGGGAAGTGACCCAAGAGATCCATGGATAGTTGGCAGTAAATAAGGTCATCGGACTATCCGAACACGTGTGTACCCCGTACCACGTTCACACCGATTTACAAGACATGGTTGGCTTCTAGCAAAGCACCGTGCCTACCCAATTCTCTAGAAATATCAACGAAGAATATATAATTTGTATCAGACATAATATGCATAATATTGGGTAATACGATCCAGTATCGGATGTCACATGCTGAATTGTGTCTGCCCAGTACGAAGCATATATCGAATCACTAGCAACTAGTCTCTGTAATTGGATAATCATGACCTAGTCATACTATCCCGATAGTTGCATCATTTAAGAGTACTAGTTCTCTATCCTGCGTGATCATCATCTCCATATGACTGAAGTGAGACTCCCATCTTGACATCACACCCAATACACTACGATTCTCAGTAAACCCAGAAGACGCATAGAGACACTACCTCTTTAATTGTGGAAGCCGAGGAAACGGACGTCGGAAGGGAAGGGTCAAGAATTGACATTTCTGTTGGATTTAATTCGCTGGATTAGCTTCGGGTTCGCTTGCTGGACCTCAGTTTTAAAAAACACACCCTTAGTCCAAAATCCCGCAAGACACACACTAAGCCCACACGTCACCAAGCCACACACCAAGCCCACTAAATGGACCAAGCCCACACGCCCACTAGCCTTCCTAAATAACAAAACACACATTAAACACATGGATAAATCAAGTCAAATCCCCTTCCTAATTTAAAGAAATCCCATCAAATACTTTCCTAATCTGTTGGACAGTTATGACCCATAACGTCACTATTTGTACAGATCATGGTGTTGTTGTACAAATTAACTATGTGACAAAGGAAATTGCTCTTTTATCATTTGTGATTAGATCACGAAAGATGTATAAATGATGAAAGGTTCATATGATTAGTTCCTGGATTGAGATGATATGAGACAGTATCAATCCACGAAGGTTTAATCATTAAATATCCTTAGTCAGAGTATTATCGAGATTGGACATCGATAATGCGGAAAAGACTAGTATTACACTTGTACGCGTTGTGAGGGCATAACGACATAGTTCTCATATATTTGGGTATAGGATACTCATGCAAGTGTAATAGGAGGTTGTGTTTACCGATGGTACGGAAACAGCTTCGCTCTGGATAGACCCCTCGGAATTCCATTGGTAGTATGACTATGTGTCTATGGAAGTCCGAAATCAGGGTAGGTGTATTTGGTCTTAACCTGAGACTTGCACCGCTAATGCTTGCGACATCCAATATACTTTGGTTTTGGTCGTCCAGGGCTTTAACAGGTTCTGTGTACGCCTCTGCTAGGTATATTGAGAATCGTAGTGTATTGGGTGTGATGTCAAGACAGAAGTATCACTCCAGTCATGGTGGAGATGATGGTCACGTAGGATACGGAACTGGTTCTCTTATGTACTGCAGTCATCGGGATAAAATGATTAGGTAATGTTTATCCCATTATAGAGACTAGTTACCAGAGATCCGATATGTGCTTTGTACGGGGCAGACACAATTCCAGCCCCAGGCCTAGCATGTGACATCCGATACTGGATCGAAATACGCAATATTACGTATACTACGCCTGATATAGATCATTTATTCCTGTAAAGATATTTCTGGAGAATTGGGTAGGCATGGCACTTTGCTAGAAGCCAACCTTGTCTTGTAAATCGATAAAAACGTAGTACTAGGTACATACGTGTTCGGATTGTCCGACGACCGAATTTACTGCCAACATATCCGGGGATCTCATGGGTCGCTTCCCGAAGATTCACCGATGACGTATGACTCGCACTTTATTAATTTGTGATTAATTAGAAGAGAGAGAAAATTAATCTGGGATTAATTTCGGAGATATTTTATCTGGGATAAAATATTAATTAAGAGAGAGAGAACGATTAATTTGGAATTAATCGATAAAATAATATATTCGATATATTATACGAAATTGGATTTCGACGCAGAATTGAAATTAGATTTTAATTCGGGCGAACAAGTTAATTTTGAATTAATTCGTTAGCGACATGAATAGTGATTTTGCTAGGCATAATTATTTAATTGAGTCGCAACGGAAAATTCGTTAATTTGGAAATAGCGAACCCGAGCCCGGGAGTGTTTGCAAGCGCACTCGCATTTCGAATTCAAGTGCGGCCCGCAAGTCACATCAAGCGTCAAATCACTTGTCACTTTGATTGATGTGACATCTTGTCACTTGATTGAATGAATAGTGATGGAAGTTGATAAAAATGATGGAAGAGTGTTAGACACTCAAGTGTGATTGAAAGACATATACAATTATTTTATTAATTGGTATTTTACTTTTATTTTTGGTATTAGATATACAAAACACACAACACATTTACAACTACCACTCTTCTCTCTCCCTTACACGGTTTTGGAGCTTTTTCCCTCTTCTCTCTCACGGTCTTGGACCTCTTTTCTTCTTCTGTTTTTCTGCTACTGTCGAGAGCTAAGGAGAAGCAAAGTGATGATTTTGTTGCAAAATCAAGAGTGCTATCACACAAAAGAGTCATCCTAAGGTGATAGGGAACCGCACTTGTGAGCTTAGAATCACCAAATGAAGCTTGGAGCTTGGAGCACACTTGGAGGTGGTGACCGAAAATGGAGAAGCACAAAACCAGTAAATGCCGTGAGCTTCATGGAGTTCAAAGGGCATAAAAAGTTTTGTTCTTTGACGCATCGCCTCAACCGATCGATGTAAGTATTCCGCAACTTCTTTGATGTATTCGCACATATGTTTCATGGCTTTAATCGATCCCGGGACTTAGAGAAACCCAACATAATCCACCTAAATTACATTCCCTAATTAAAAGATACAAATCAAATCATATCCCTAACTAAAAGAGAAGAAATCAATTAAATCAAAACACTTCCCTAACTAAAAGATTTTTCCTTATCACATGCTAATTAAAAATATCTCTCATTAATGCACAAATCATTTTCCTTCTCAAACAAGGATAGATGTGGGTGTGATGTCTATAGATGTATTGGTCAATATAAAAGGTTATGTTCATTATAAGAATATATAGGTAGGTTTATAGTTAGATATAGATTTTATAGGTATAATTATGTTTAAGTAGTTTATGAGTTATGCATAGAAATCATGTATTTTAGTAATCATTTGAGTTGCATATAGTTGGCCTTTATGTATGATAGCGTTATTACATTTACATGTATTTATGAATGATGTCTGTATGAGTTGTATGTTTGCATAGAAGGAACTTTTGTGAATAATAAGTACATGGTAATGCAATTACGTTTATACATGTATACATGATTGAAGATTGTGTGATAAATATTTGATAGGAAGAATATCTTATAATTCCGATTTGATGATATTTCAATGAAATAAAAGAAAGATAATTATATTAAATGCCCGAACTAGATTAGTAAAGACTGAGTAGGTAAGTATTAAGATATCAGAATAGCGCAGCGAAAATATAATAAGACTTGTCTTAGAGAATAAGGTTAAAGATGTTGAATGTGTAAAGGAAACATGATTCAGACCTTGTGTGTGTATGACGCTCAAGGAATGAGCATAGTTACTTACTGAGTCTTATGACTCACAATCCAACAATGTTTGAGTTTTGCAGGTTGGTGACCTGATCGGTCGACCACGGACACCAGAGCTTGAGGAGACGGATAGCAGCGTTGCCAGTCAACCAGTCACCGGGTCTTGGGTGGATGAGAATCAAGTTGTTTATGATTCTAGTTGTAAAGGATTTGAGTTGTATAAGTTTAAGTTTGTAAAATTTTTAGTTTATACGTGTTTTTGGGCATTGAGCCCAATCGTGTTATGTCTTGAGTTATTGTTTTAGTAAATATTTTGTGTTTGGGCCCAACAGGTTGTATGAAGGTGCTAGACTTGATCCAGGTTGCATGACTTTTAGCAGAGGTTAGCCAAATTTTCGTCAGAATCAGAGGCTTATGGAGGCAGAATTAGCTTGTCTCCTGCCGGTAGCATCCTAGCTTAGGCAGGATGTTACAGTAAGTCACGATTCTTAAAACATTGGCCAGGTCGATCACCTGGGGTGAATCATAGCAGTTGTAAAGAATCATGGACATGTCGACATAAGATGTGCATTTTGGAAGCCTGACGATGTATTCTATATTTCCTAAGCACAACTCGGATAGCCTACGACAGAGAGATTGTTAAACATATGTGATAATCTCGACTTGTATAGTTCTAAAAGATCATTCGTGTTCTTTGTAAATTCTAAGGTGGCCGAATTGTGTACATATTATCTAGGCTTATATGACGAATCCAATATGAAGTGTACTCGTTGAACACTTGGATAGCCGATTAATTTTGATAAAATATAATATTCGACATTATAATTATCAAATAAGATAATCAACTCTTATTGGATAATATTGATTAATTACTTTGACCTAATTGGATTAATTAGATTAATTCAATTTTTACACAAAGGCTTGGTCGTAATTTCATAATTATCTCTACCATTTGAGGATATTATGGTAATTACAAGTATATAATTATAAGTGTTTTTCGCTTGATTTAATTGGATTAAATCAAAGTGGCAAACATTGAACTAATCCATTTCCTAATCCTTATCTTGATTTAATTGGATTAAATCAAAGTGATAGACAATGGAGATTAGTCACACCTAATTATACATATTTGGACAAATTAAATGAAGCCCACATTAAAGTTGATTAAAACTTTTATTAACTAAAAATTTCCTAACGTTTTCTATAAATAGCAAGCTTGAGCAATGGTTTTAATCAAGCTTAAGAAAGATGAATACAAGCAATTCTTGGAGAAATTAACTTAGAGAAGAGAAGTGTTTAGAGAAGCTTTAGAATACCTCTACAATATTTCAACAATGATGAATCAAGATTGAATCTTGGAGTCAAGCTTGCTAATCCTTGGAAGTTATTCAACCATTTCAACAAAGAAAAAGTATATTGGATCTTACATCAAGCTTACTAGGTAAGTTTTATCTTTTCTTAAGCTATGTTATTCATTAGTGAGTTTTTTATTAGTGAGACATATAGTGATGAATTATGTATTCGATGCATGATTAAATAGGTTGAATTTGACATAAGGCTAATAGATTGTGTTATGATGCTTTGGATGTATAAACCCAATATGCTTGTTAATTAGGTCAAAGATGTTCATGTTGGACATGAAACAATTAATAAGAGTTTGTAACTTTAGATTAAAACTTAAAACTATGACTACCATTCTAGAATCACTTGAATACTTTTGGATGAACTATAATTGTTCATGAGAACAATTATAGCGTTGATTTGTTGGCCAAAGTCAAGATCATTGTCACTTATAATTCTGGGTTGAATAACATGTTTTTGGTAGACTGAATCATTTCATGATTACTACCAATTATCAGCATATCGTCTACATAGTGACACACAATGACATATCCTTTTTGAGTTGATTTGGTGTACACACAATTATCACACTCATTGGTTTTGAACTCACTTGACAACATTTCTTTGTCAAATTTCTCATGCCATTGTTTAGGTGCTTGTTTTAATCCGTACAAGGATTTTACAAAGTCGCACACCTTCTGTTCTTATCCAGGAACATTAAACCTTTCTGGTCCTTAACGCCTCAAATCAGCCACTGCCTTCTTCACGTTACTACCCACAACACATCCACGTAGCCCTCACTCACACAGGCCACGGCAACAAGACATCAACAAACAGCACAACACACGTCCCTTACACCAAAACTCAACAACAACCCTCATCCCCACGGCAAACCCTAAAACACATAACAACCACCAACCCTAAACACTCTCCACCTTCACGCCCCCCCCCCCCCCCCCTCACCAAATTGTCGTGAAAAACCTATCACACTGCCCATATTCACGCACAATAAGAACCATTCACACTGCCAATATTCACGCACAATAAGAACCCCTCACACTGCCCATATTCACTCACGCATTCTCTCTCCCACACAGCCAACACACTTGTCTCTCCCCTCAACCGAACGGCCCATAAGCCACTCACTAACCTTACACACTCAGCAAGCCACTAACGTCATCCGGCACTAAACACGCAAGAAGACAAACATCACCCATATAAAAGCCACGAGAAGACTGCTCCTCCATAAACAAGCCGACCCCACTGCCCCTTCACGTGAACCACACTCAGCCCCTCACAAACAACCAAGACAGCAAGCCTTCAACAACCCTCATCCCTCACGCTAACTGCCCCATAATCGATCCCAAATTGCCGCACAAAACAGCCCCAAACTGCCCTCAAACTGACACCAAAACAGTCCCCGAATTAACCCCAAAACTGCACTAAAAATAGTCCAAAAACTGCCCTAAAATAGTCCAAAAACCGCAACCCAAACCAGTCCTAATAACCCGCAAAACAGACCCTTAATTAACAAAAAATAGTGACTAGAAAATACAGTGAAAACAGCAGCGAAACGGAGTGAAAACAGCAGCCCAAACAGTGAAAATGCGAAGGAAAACATTGAACCAGTGAACCGGAGGAGTTGCGGAGCATCAACCTTTCCGACGGCCGTGTAACGCGCTTCCGAGAGACGACTTAAGAGGTTAGACCTGAGGACACCCCTTATTTATTTATTATTCTTATTTTTTTATTTTAATACATTATCGCATGAGAGTCGTTTGTTGATACATGATGTGAATTCCGGGTTTCACCTTGACCTATTACAAGCAGCGAAGAGCAGAAAGCTAAATCAAGACTGGGGGCGACCAGTCTACCACCCCGCAAATAAGGGAAACAACGAGATCTTGAGCCATGAGAAAATAGAGAACCAACCAATCACCAGAAGAGAACTGGCAGAAGGAAATTACAAGCAGACCCAGGGGGCGACCAAAGACTTTTGTAGGCAAGAAGCACTAAAGAGCACAAGGAAGACCCAGACCTAACCTATCGGAATAGGAAATACATTCATGCATGCATGCATACACATCATATGCACGCAATCTTTGTCTTGTTTTTGTTCACAGGTTTTAAACAAAAGGAGAAAGCGACAAATGCAAGCCAACCAGAAATAGCAACATAGCATCATTAGTTTCGGGAATGAATCCCAGGGTCGAGGCCCATATCAATATCAGTCTAGGGGCGAGGCCCACATAATTATCAGTCTAGGGGCGAGGCCCACATCAGTATCAGTTTGGGGCGAGGCCCATATCAGCATCAGTTTATGGATGAGTCCCAGGGTCGAGGCCCACATCAGCATCAGTTTGGGGCGAGGCCCATATCAGCATCAGTTTTCGGGATGAGTCCCAAGGTCGAGGCCCACATCCGTATCAGTTTGGGGATGAGTCCCAGGGGCGAGGCCCACATCAGTATCAGTTTGAGGATGAGTCCTAGGGGCGAGGCTCACGTCATCATCAGTTTTAGGGATGAGTCCTAGGGTTGAAGCCCACATCGGCATTGGTATCAGTTGGGGGCGAGGCCCACGTCAATATCACTCTGAGGGCGAGGCCCACATCAGTATTAGTTTAAGGCAAGGCCCACATCAGTATCACTCTGGGGGCGAAGCCCACATCAACATCAGTATCAGTCTTGCCGGGTATGGCACTCTGGGGGAGGCCCACGTCATCATCAATATCAGTCTTGCCAGGTATGGCACTCTGGGGGCGAGGCCCACATCAACATCAGTATCAGTCTTGTCGGGTATGGCACTCTAGGGGCGAGGCCCACGTCCGCATCAGTATCAGTCTTGCCAGGTATAGAACACTTGGGGCGAGTCCCACGTCTGCATCAGTATCAGTCTTGCCAGGTATGGCACACTAGGGGCGAGGCCCACATCCGCATCAGTATCAGTTTTTCCAGGTATGGCACTACGGGTATGGAGGCACATCAGTATCAATATGGCACTCCGAGTATGGAGATATTACTGCGACACCTCGGGTATGGGGTTTAGCACATCGGGTATGGCACTCCAGGTATGGAGACACAACTGTGACACTCTGGGTATGGAGACGCAATCACGACGCCTCGGGTATGGGGTTTAGCACGCCGGGTATGGTACTCCGGGTATGGAGACACTACTGCGACATTTTGGGTATGGAGACGCAACCGCGACGCCTTGGGTATGGGGTTTAGTACGCCGCGTATGGCACAACGAAATCAACTCAAATCGGGAACAAGACCCACAATTCAGGGAACAAGACCCTCAACTCAAATCGGGAATAAGACCCACGGGAACAATACCCACAATTCAGGGAACAAGACCCTCAACTCAAATCGGGAATAAGACCCACGGGAACAAGACCCACAATTCAGGGAACAAGACCCTCAACAAAAATCGGGGACAAGATCAACAATTCAGGGAATAAGACCCTCAACACAAATAGGGAACAAAGCCCATAGTCTGCACATGTCGGGAACAAAGCCCACATTCAGAAAGTTTGGGAACAAAGCCCATATTCAGCAAGCCCATGGAACAAAGCCCACATTCAGTACAGCTAGGGAACAAAGCCCATAGTCTACACAGATCGGGAATAAAGCCGTATTTCAACATAGTTTGGGAATAAAGCCCATGGAACAAAGCCCACTCTCAACACAGTTCGGGAATAAAGCCCAGGGGAATAAAGCCCTATTTCAACACAGTTCGGGAACAAAGCCCACTCTCTACACAGCTCGGGAATAAAGCCCATGGAAGGAACAAAGCCCACAGTCAATACAGTTCGGGAATAAAGCCCAGGGAACAAAGCCCACTCTCTACACAATTCGGGAACAAAGCCTATGAGAATAAAGCCCACTTTCAAAACAGCTCGGGAATAAAACCATATCTTAGCACAGCTCGGGAATAAAGCCCAGGGGAATAAAGTCCTATCTTATCAAAGCCCAGGGGAAGAAAGCCATATCTTAGCACAGCTCGGGAACAAAGCCGAGGGGAATAAAGCCATATCTTAACACAGTTCGGGAACAAAGCCCAGGGGAATAAAGCCCTATCTTAACACAGTTCGGGAACAAAGCCCAGGGGAATAAAGCCATATCTTAACACAGTTTGGGAACAATGCCCATGGGAATAAAGCCCTCTCTCAACACAGTTCGGGAATAAAGCCCTATCTTAGCAAAGCCCGGGGGAATAAAGCCATATCTTAACACAGTTCTGTAATAAAGCCCTGGGGAATAAAGCCCTCTCTCAACACAGTTCGGGAAGATAGCCCATGTTCAATACAGTTCGGGAACAAAGCCCAGGGGAATAAAGCTCTCTCTCAACACAGTTCGGGAACAAGCCCAGGGGAATAAAGCCCTATCTTGACACAGTTCGGGAACAAAGCCCAGGGGAATAAAGCCCTATCTTAACACAGTTCGAGAATAAAGCCCAGGGGAATAAAGCCCTCTCTTAACACAGTTCGGGGACAAAGCCCATGGGAATAAAGCCCATTGGAATAAAACCTTCTCTCAACAGGGCTCACCCAGTAAAACTTAGATTTGATGATTTGGAATGTTACTGAAAGATCATGAGAGATTCGATCTGAAAGGACATCTCTGGAAAAGCGAATTGAATCAAAGTTGAGAGATTCGAGAAAGGAGAAAAATCATTATATGAATAATATCACATTAGCTTGTATTCACTGGTCGACCATTATGTTATTCTATGTGATCAAACATGATTGTGAATACAAAATAAATATTACATTCGAAAAGAGATCGAGAGAGATTTAATGTGGTAAATGATCGAGGCACTGCATACATAATCCACTATGGTTCTATCCATTTTTCGAGCGGCTATATATTCCTAACAGATGTATAGCAAGTGAGCTCTCGAAGTATGCTGGTCGCACGGCACAATTGCAAAGTATGAATTATTCTTGTAGAGATAATAAAAATTGTTGATCCCATCATGTGTGAGTGGGAGATGTTGGAAATTAATTGTTGTTAATTATTTGGTGTTGTTAAATAAAAACAATTAGTAATAATTTCATGTTGGAAATTATTAAGTTAATTATTTGGTGTTGTTAAATAACAACAATTAGTAATGATTTCATTATTAAGTAACAACAAAAGTTGTTAATCAAATAATTAAGTAACAACAAGAGTTGTTAAGTGACAACAATTAGTAAAATATTAAATGAGGAACATATGGTACACCCATGATGGTAACATTTTTGGAAGGGTTAGAAAGGTCATTATGCATCATAATAATATGATTAATAGTAATCAATGCATGTGATTACATAGTGACTTGATTTCCCTCCTATAAATAAGATCATTTGCTTATTGAGTTAAACAATCAATTAAGTTTGATTAAGAGGTCTCTACAAGTATAAAATGTATGCAATTGTGTTGTGGTTAATATAGATTTATTTCAATTAGCATGTAAATAAATCTAGGACTAGTAATACATGTATGGTTAGATCCTAAGAGGACAAACATGTAAATATATTAGGGATTATGTTTCCTTACAGATCAACACACGCACATGCGCATTTTGCTTTTATCATGCACCATACTAGCTTAAATCATATTGATACATGCGTCAACAATATCAGACATGCCTATCTTTGAACATAAAAAATGAGAGACATGAGGGGAAAAAATAGAATCAGTGGTCTACATATATATCACCCCAGAATGTAAACATCGAATATACACATTTCAAGAAGTATGGATATTTGTCAAGGCTCAAGATACAAGATATGTTAAAGTCAATTTCCTCACAAACTTATAATTCCCTTAAAATTCATTTCATGCATAATTTATTTATAATTGCACCATAAGAACAGGAACAAATATAATATAAGTAAACATGGCAGATTGAATCCGTCTTAAAATTGTTAGAACAATTTGCACAAATAAGAAACAGATTATGAGTTAGAACAATATTACCATTCACCAAGATACAAAAAGTGAATCTGGGTTGAGTCGCGGACTAGGTCGCTCTCTTTAAGACGTTTCGCGGCTCTGCCCAGGAATTTGTGCTAGCAGTAATCAGCCCCGACGTCCCCAGGATAAAATATCCCAGATATACACTGTCTCAATCGGTTAGCACTGAAATTCGATTGGAATACTTTCACCCAAAACAAAATTATTGCTCGGTATCAAAGAAGAAAATACAAAGAAAAGCAATTTCTGTAAAACAGTATCCACGAACAAGGTTGATTGTTAAAACTTCTCCAATTAAAACTTTTGTAACAACTATTTAAATTTCAAAACATGTAACTCCCTTTTTTATTGAAATTCACATTTACAACCGTTTACACAAATAATAAAAGCATAAAGCCTAAAAGTGTACTTGTTTATTTGCATTAATCCACCCACGAGACATACAGCTCACGCTCACCATTTTCTATGATGATTATTTCAATAATCACTAATCAACCATACATTCAATTACTTTATATATCTCTCTTTATATATATACAACACACAACTCAATTAAGTACCACAAGCACTGGACCTCAATGAATAAGGATACAACCAAGCAAGTACTGAGATTAATTGAGCTGGGTGGTGTACTGGTGTTTATTAAAAGTTGTTAAGAATTTGTTAGGAAGCTGATGAATTAGCAATTGCGGATGTACATGAAAGTGACTGTTAAATAAGTAGTTATAAGTTAACGGAAGTTAATTAGAAAAGAATATCTGGCTCAGCAACAGAAGCCGTTAAGCCTTGTAACTAGTTATACTGTAGACTAAACAGAAGATAAGAAATAATATCTTTGAAACTGAAGAATTTGATTAGCTATTATCGAACAAAAGCTACATTCTAATGCTTCTACAGTAGCTCAGTTATTTGTACACCAAATCTGTAAATTGCATGGTTTTCCAAAATATAAAGTCTGATAGGGATCCTAAGCAAGTTCTGGAAAACATTATTTCAGGCCGTAGTACAAGGTTGGCTATCCACAATGCTTACCACCCTCAGTCAGATGGACAAATAGAGGTAGTAAAGAGATTGTCCAGAGAAGTGGACTACCTTTCTGTTGGAAAAATGCTTATGAGTAAGCATTTTGAGGCTCAATTTTAAGCATGGTCCACTTCGTGTTAGTGGTTGTTATTGAATGATTCGGATACTCCTCCGTGAGTACTTCGAAATGGTATATTCATCAGCCTCTGCCTCTGCTCGCCAGCCTCTGATCTCAGCGTCAGCCTCCGCTCTCAGCCTCCGCTCTCAGGGATATTAACCAAGAAACTCTGAATTCATTAAGATTAAGTAACCCAATTAACTATATGTCTATATTAACCAAGAAACTCTGAATTCATTAAGATTAAGTTCCAATTGTGGCTACCCACGCCCGATAGATATATGTCTATCCTGGAAGGAAATCTACCTTAAGGGAAATTTACCCTAAGGTGAGATCATGAGCTATTGAGTCTAAGTCTGAAACCTAAAATCTCTTCGTTAAGTTCATTTTAAGTTTACCATATCAACCTTATTAGGGGCTAGTTAATAAGAAGTATTAAGATTAAGACTCAATAAATAAACCAATATATTATCCAAGACACAAAATAACCAACTTATAAACCAGTGCTATTGGAATTCATCACAATCCTAGATACGGTATTTAGTTACAACATATACCTATGATTATTAAAGACATAATAAAGAAAATGTTATAAAACAAACTTGAAAATTAAAAAAGGTAAAATAAAACAATAAAATAAAATATCGGGGTTAGAGGATCCACTTTTATTACTTCTAATTTAGAAATCTCCTTTATTATAATATATAAATATGCGTTATATTACCAACCGACCATATAGGCGGTATCCTGATTAAGTCGGCTTTTTAATTAATTTCAACCAACCATAAAGGCGGTATCCAATTAAGTTAGGTTAAAATTAATTTAATTAAGCCCAACCGACCAATAAGGCGGTATCCAATTAAGTCATGTTTTACAATAATTTATATATTATAACTAAGGGAGATTAATTTAAATTTTAATAATAAAAGTTTTACCTTTCACATCGGCAGAAAGAAGTTACATACTCATGCTTTAAGTAAAACAAAAAGTGATTTATTACTTAAAATAAAAATTAAATACAAGAAAGCTATAAATAAACAAGAAAGATACTTTCTTCTTAGTATTCTAAGAAATTCCCTAGAAGAAAGTATGGATTTTCCTTCTGAATTAGGCCTCTATTTATAGGCTTCAAATATGCCACGCAGAACTTCTTCGCATGGCGACATGCGCTACAGTATTGTACAAGTGTCGGCAGCTGAATTATTGTTTCGGCATCGCGACGCAGAACGTCATGCTGAGGCAAGTTATGGCGCGTGTCGGCAGGCTGCATAATTGAGGCGCGCCGCGACGCAGAGAAGTGTGAGCGTCGCGACGCGTGAACAGTGAATTTCCCATTTTACCCTTGTTGATCCGAATTTTACCGTTTTAGCCCCGATTCGATTCCAGTGAGTTCTGAAACTTTATTTATCTGCAAAATAATACAAAAACACATAATAATATTCACAATACCCAAAAAAATATACAAAATATTAAGTAAAATGGACGGTAAATATTAATATATTTTCCGCTTATCATTATTCTCGATTAAAAGCTAACAGATGTACACATAACAATGTCCATTTTTTAATCCTTTAATTATTTTGGATCAAATTAATCCTTTGAGGGGTAGAAATTTCGAGGTACGCCACCTTAAATTATCAAATAGAATAATTAAAATTTTGATCTTCAAAGTAGAGCCACCTTAAGATATCAAATATGGTAATATCTTGCTAGTATGGCTGATGATGTCGACTGTACTAAGATTTTGTGGTATATGTAAATTATTAGCACAAGTATTTATAATTTTAAAAATTATTTATAATGGAAATTGCAATTTTTTTTAATCAAAACTTAAATCATTATATTTATTTAAATAAGTTATGATTTGATGAAATTAGGAGTGTGCATCGGTCAGTTTGGTCAGTTAATCATTAATTTTTTAATCGATTCGGAATTATTTGGTTAGGCAAATAATCAACCGATTTAACCATATGATGGCACATAAACATTAACCCACTAAACCATTATTTTTCGGTTGGTTTTAATTAATTGGTTATTAATATGTCCAGATCTTCACAAATAAAATAACAATCCATTCATTAGTCATTATAGATTACGCAGTTTAAATTAACATAATCATACCTGTCAGAATCTCCACCAATAACAATTCACAGTAACACATTAATACAAATTTAAATTCATCAAAAAGATAAACATATATGTGTTTAACAATATAAGGCAAATTTAAATCATCAAAAAGCAGTCAACATCTAAACTCAGTAGAGGCAGAGGATAATGTTTTAATTTCGTTTTAATCACAAATATATATAAATTCAAATTAGGGTTTGTAATTGGTTAATTAGTCTATTCGGTTATACAAATCTCATAACCTTAACTGAACCGAACCGAACCGAAAAGTTAAAAATCTTAACAAAAATAATCGATTTAATCACAATAACAGAACCATTATTAAAAAAAAAAAAAAAAAATCGGAACGATTTGGTTAATCTATTAAAACCAATTAATGTGCACTCCTAGATGAAATGAAAAATTACTATACTAATCTATTGTTTATACAACTCTATAATTAAGGATATTTTTCTAATGCTTATTTAATTTATTTTTATTAGAAGAATGTTAACAAAAATAAAAGCTAAGATGAATAATTGTTTTTAATTTTTATTTTCAATCACTACAGATAAACGAGAAAGGGTAGGGGTGTGCATTAATCGGTTTTAACCAATTAACCGAACTGTTCCGACCCATTTTTTTATAACGGTTCGGTTATTGTGATTAAATCGATTTTTCCCGTTAAAATTTTTAACTTTTTCGGTTATTCGGTTCGGTTACGGTTATGAGATTCGTATAACCGAACTGACCGATTAACCGAAATATATACATGCTTCAAAACCCTAAATAAGTAAATAACAAAATTTCATAGACCAATTGTTAATAAATTGTTAAAACCAAAATTATTAAATTATTGGCTATTAAGAAACCCAAAATTTCATAATATTGGGTTAAATATTAAATTTGATGAATATGAATTTATATTTGTGTTTAATTGCTTTGTTGAATGTTGAGTTGATAAATTTATATTTGTTGGAGTAGTTAATAACCGAATTAACCAAAACCGACCGAAATATAATGGTTAAATCGGTTAATGGTTATGTGTCATAATATGGTTAAATCGGTTACACATTTACTTAACCGAAAAATTTCGGTTCGGTTAAAAAATCAATGATTAACCGACCGATGCACACCCCTAAGAAAGGGTCTAATTTTTTTGGCATCAAGTTTTCACTCTAAGAGTGAAATCTTGGGTTTAAGGCCTTTTAAAGTGGGGTCTTAAAAACGGGGGGGGGGGGGGGGGGGGGTAAGTTTAGATGTAATATTTGATAACTCTGTATGTGATGAGCGGCGGTTTCTTGTTTGAGGCGAGACAAACAGTTTCGAGGCGATCAAGGCAATAGTCTCAATTCAAACATGAAAAAATACAAAATAAAATAAAAAAAAATTTGGTAAAATTGTCAAAAATAAATTTTATCATTTGTCAAAATGAGTCACAACGTTGAGTTTTCTCAAAATGGCAATGTTTTCCAAAGTAGAGTTCGGAGATTCCAAATTCTCCTAAATCTACCCCGAATATTTTTTTTAAAATTTTTTTTTGAATATTTCGGATATCTGAAGTAATAACTTCGAATCTCCGAAATTCGTTTGAATATTTTCTTATAAAATATTTTCTTTATATATATATATTAATAAAATGACTTTTATTTATTTATGATTTGTTTTTCGTCTAATTTTGTTAAATTCTTCTTTTTCTTCTTCTTCTTTATTTATTTATTTATTTTTTTGCTTTTGGGACTTGTATGTAAAAAAATAATATATATATATATATATATATATATATATAGATATATATATATCTATATATATATATATATATATCTATATATATATATATATAATATATATATATATATTGCTGTATAATTAACTATTATATATATATAAGTGTTAATTATACAGCAAAACAATTAACTATACATTAAAATGAAAAAATTACATATCATCAAAATCAATGTTAACTAATACACTATTAGGCATAATATATCTATCGGCTCACATCTTCCTCAGAAACTCTAACGCCTCGTCTAATGATCGCTTCATTGTGAATCCAGAACCTCATAAACCGGTGCCAGTACGAGTTGAAGATGAGGTTCCCAGACATGAGGGTACAGGTGATGAAGCTCCCAGAGATGATGATCATGATCAACCACCAGTACCAGAAGCTACACCAACAGTTCCACAGAGAAGGTCTGACAGAGAAAGGCGACCTTCAACCAAATACTCTGCATATGAGTATGTGCTGCTTACTGACGGGGGAGAACCCGAGAGCTACAAGGAGGCTGTGGAAACGGAAGACAGAGAAAAGTGGGAGGAATCCATGCAAGATGAGATGAAATCTTGCATGACAATCACACTTTTGAGTTGGTGAAATTGCCAAGAGGCAAAAGGGCTTTGAAGAACAAATGGGTGTACAGAGTGAAGCAACAGGAGCATACTTCACAACCCCGGTACAAAGCCAAACTAGTTGTCAAGGGATTCAATCAGAGGAAAGGCATTGACTTCGATGAAATCTTCTCTCCAGTTGTGAAGATGTCATCCATCAGAGTGGTACTCAGCTTAGCAGCAAACCTCGACCTGGAAGTTGAGCAGATGGATGTCAAGACCGCATTTCTTCACGGGGATCTGGAAGAAGAAATTTACATGGAGCAACCAGAAGGCTTCAGAGTCAGCGGGAAAGAGGACTATATGTGCAGACTCAAGAAAAGCCTCTACGGTTTGAAACAGGCACCGAGACAGTGGTACGTGAAGTTCGAGTCAGTTATGGGGGAGCAGGGATACAAGAAGACCACTTCAGACCATTATGTATTCGTTCAGAAGTTTTCTGACGATGACTTTATCATCTTACTGCTGTATGTAGATGATATGTTGATAGTTGGCCGGAATCAATCGATGATTGATAATTTGAAGCAGCAACTGAGTAAGTCTTTTGAGATGAAAGACTTGGGGCCAGCTAAACAGATTCTTGGCATCAGGATCGGTCGTGATCGGAAAGCCAGGAAGTTATACTTGTCACAGGAGGAGTACATCGAGAAGGTACTTCAGAGATTCCAGATGGACAAGGCTAAAGCGGTTAGCACTTCTCTTGCTACCCATTTTAGATTGAGTACACAACAGAGTCCCTCTACTGAGATAGGGAAGGAGGAAATGAAACAGGTTCCATACACCTCAGCAGTGGGAAGTCTTATGTATGCCATGGTGTGCACGAGGCCAGACTTAGCACACGCAGTTGGATTGGTCAGCCGGTTTATGTCAAACCCAGGACGGGAACACTGGAATGTTATCTAATGGATTATGCGGTATCTACGAGGCACATCCAATATGAGATTATGTTTTGGAAGCAGTGAACCAGTGTTGATGGGCACATCCAATATTTACATATGCATGTAATTTAGATATTTCTTGACTTTTCGGTTCTACGCTAACGGGAAACGTAACGAAAATTTAATCGCTAAGTTAAGTTATGTTTTCTAAGGTAGAATTGAATTGTTTAGAAGTTGATCTAGATTATATTCTGCATTTGATGTAGAGCAAAGATTTCTTGTGGAATATACCCGCTTAAATAAGGTTGTAAAGTAACGTGTATTGAATGCATGTTTCTTGGTCCGTCTTGTCAATACGGTTTATGGGTATCTTTCTATGGATGCATCTGAGATCATGCCAAAGTTGTGAGGGTGTAGTTGATAGATTTTTATCCATGTCAGATTTATATTTCATACTAGACAAATTCAAGTGAAAGTGGAAATCCTGAACGTGCCAAAGCTGTCAGGACTACATCGGTAGCTTGAGTTTTTCATTGGCAAGTGAAGCATTGATACGCCTCCTTGTGAACGTGCCAAAGCTGTCATAATGAGAAACGGTCAGGACCAAAATCATTAATCATAGTGAGTGTGATTGACAATGAGTTATCTACCTAATGAATATACGTAGACAAGATTGTGTCAAAGCTGTGAGTCGAAATATATTCATGGTATCCTACTCTCACTATGGAATTCGATTTAATTATTGAATTCTCATTCTCCGTTGGGGATTATGGTATTACATAAAGTAGTGGGAGACACTGCTGGGTTAAAAATTCATAACTAAGGAAGTGCGTAATTTTTGGAAATTGCTGCTTTTGTTTTCCTTTAGTCTATATTGTTGATATAAATATACTTCTAATCCACTGCATGCATATTATTTGAATATGTTTTCTAACTTTACTTATGATTGCGTGTTTCTAGAATAGGTTCTAGAATGACTATAGACTTAGATATTATTAGATTAGTTAAAACCATCGGGAACTGTTGTTTCGATTTTCTTGAAAATCAAGATGGTTAGTGACTTAGTTACTAAGTCATGATTAGTAATCTAAATAGATATATGTTTTAGGATATAATTGTCTAGAGAGAATAGTTTCTTGTGCGGTAAGAATTGACGTGAATTAGTTCATGTCTCGAGATTCTTGACTGCATTAAGAAAACTCCATTAGGTATTTTGTTTATCTTATAATGATGTTTCTTGGCTCTAGTGACTTTTAGAAGTCACGTGTTTGACACAGTTTGCTAATCAATTATTTGCAATTATTGTGAATAATTGAAAGTAAATTATATAGCTTAAGAAAGAAAATGTGTATAATTGTGTGTTGAGAATTTTGATTCTCACAATACGACAACTGTAGGTATTGGATACCAGATCTCCCATCTAGTTATTTAAAATAATGTTTAATGATTGTTTTGATATTTGATATTAGAACTTGCGACTATTGGATAGTTACTTGTTCTTATAAACAGTTGTTACATATTTTTAATACGACTATTAGTGTCATTGATCAAAAGATAAACATTAAGAAAATATTTGGTTAACTAAATAACTTAGAACAGTGCTTTATGAGATTTTATCATCTGAGCATTAGATGCTTATTCCGTATGGTAAAGGATGGTCTGATACAAGATCACACCACATATCCTTATCCATTTAATGAATATTGTATTCATGAATGTGATTAAATCTCATTTAACTAATGATCGTCATTGGACTACAAATTTATTAAACTAATACTTTGGAAGTATGTGGTATAATGAATTGTAAATTGCCATGGATAGTTTTCTTTACTTCGTAACTTAGTAAATGAATTGTCATGACTTAGTTACATGTTTTTAATAGAATATATATTGAACGTCTTGAATGGTTCGAGAACTTTCAATATGTTTTTGATTAAACATGAATAGAATATTTTGAATGGTTCAAATATATTCTATTTGAAGTGTTAAAAACTATAATTTAAAAAATTCATTGTGAGTCTTTGAACTGTTCAAAGATGTTTGATATGATCAAATATATGAATTTATGGCAATTAGTTCTAAAGTTATTTAATGAATGTGATTCTTACTCAATATTATTCTTCTACGATTCCATCGTGATGAAATTGGTCAGTGGGAGAAATCGAACCTTATATGATTTGATTCGTTTAATATTGAATATTACCGAATTAGTTTCAATACTCTGGGGTTATGCTCCAGTTACACTAATTCATCCTTTTAATTATTGTTCCATTAGTTTCTACAATTACGTATATGATATGTATAAGTAGAAAATTCGAATATCAAAAGTTTGAGATTTGAATCTTTCTTTTATATAATGGTTATATAATTGAAAGTATTTGCGCTTGGAGGTACAAGTAAAAGTTTATCATTTATTCTATTTAATAGAATATTGTATTCTATTTGATAGAATATCTTTTCTATAATCCTGTGTAATAAAATTATTTTATTATTTGGTGTGTAACATCGAATGTTGACAATTGTATAAAAGACTTGACTTATTGAAGTCAAATATGAGAGTGACAAACTGTAATGGAACTACATAATTAATTAGATGAAATTACCCTACGATATCTTCCGTATAAGGCTAATAGGATGTCAGAATCATTTACAAAGTATTTGATACTTAATGATTTTGTTGTTTTCTTATCGAAGAAAATTATCCTATAACTTATTGTGGGAGCGATATTTGATATTATTTTCAGAAATTACCATTGAACCATAGATCTAAGGTTGTTCATACTTTACTACGATCAATTTTTTAACTTGATAAGCTTTCTTTATGAATTGTTCATAAAATGTGCAAATTTTTTGCGCAGCAAAAGCAAAGTAAGCTTGATAAAGGTTTGACCTTTATATGATAGTGGGATAGGTTATACTCAGCAATCTATTGTAGATCCTGAGAAAACTTGTCTCTAGTCGCACTAATTGAACAATTAAATTTGTTGGTTAATGTTGATATTAAACTATGTATTTTGGCTAAAGAATGCAAAGTGGCGTTACTGAATGTTTTCTTCGAATGAGAAATTTATTATAGTTTCTTTGTTTGAAGAGTTCATTCTAGAATGGCCCTAGAGTTTGTATTCTGCTAAGATCACAATTTGATATACTAGCTTATAGAACCTATTGTAAACTCAGATAAGCTTTCCGAAAATCTGTGTTCTATAATTTTGATACAGTCAGATTGTCTGATTTTATCAAAGCATAGAGAATACATATGTAATAATAAGATCAGTGGGAGCATGCAAATTTCTTTCTAGTATTGTCTATCCTAACGACATTATCATTATTAATGTAATAATGAGATATTTGTGAGATAAAAGGTTTACCCAAGTCTTCTTTTCTCCGTGAAAGCAGTGGGAATAATCTCTGTTATATTTGATATAAAGTTTCATATATGATATAAAACTAAGAGACTTGTGAGAAACTCACATTAGTCATACATTAGATATGATCTAATAAAAGACATAGCAAAATTATATGTATGACAGTTAGTATAACTATTTGATAGTTAGTGTGTCTCTTGTTAATAAAATAGCATTAAGCTTAAGACTCAATAAACAAACTAAAGAACTACCAATAAAAAGAAAATCAATTATTAAGTGTGTGTATTGTGTTTCATCACTTCCCTATAATAAAAATAAAATGCTGGGGGTTGGGGATCCACTTTTACTATTTATAATTTAGATATCTCCCTTAATATAATACAGAAATTAAACATGATATTACCGACCAGCCATAAAGGCGGTATTTCTTATTAAGTCAAATTAAGTCCTACCAGCCATAAAGGCGGTAATAGTATTTGAACATAAATCAGCCATATAGGCGGTAATTACCTGTCACCTAAAGACCAGCCATATAGGCGGTGCCACATTATGTCAAATAAATAAAACCAGCCATTAAGGCGGTAATCTTTTATATTTTGAATTATAATTTTTATATTATATTAAGGGAGATTAATCTAAATTAAAATAATAAAAGCTTCACCTTATCCCCAGCAGAAAATTAACAACAATACATTAAAGAAAGGTAGAAGAAGAATTACTACTATTACTGAAAATTAAAATACATAAATTAAAATAATATATACAAAAATAGATGCTTCCTATAAAATCAGGGAGAATTCCCAAGGAGAGCATGAAGAAAAATGAATCTGGCGGCCTCCTTTTATAGGCATATTTTGGTCCAGCGTCGCGACGCTGAAAATGCACTAGCGTCGCGACGCTGGAAACAGTTCACGCGGAGTCCACGCGGGTTTGACCACGCGTCTGTCGGCAGTAATAATTGAGCCACGTGTCACGCTGTGGTTGGCTGGCGATACGGTCGAATATCAGGACGACACGTGGCAGGCGCTGATAGGTGGGAATTTCAATCCAATAGCAGCTTGACACGTGGCGGCACCTGATTCGTCAATAATTCGGTCCAATGGTGAGACGACACGTGGCACGCGCTTGGTTTGGTCCAATCAGATGTTAACACGTGGCCGCGGGCGCACGTTAGCATAACCGTTGTGATGGTGACACGTGTCACGGCGCACGTTAGCATGATCGGTGCACGTTAGCAAGTTTTGACCAATCAAATTTCGACACGTGGCACAAGGCACAAGTTAGCAAGTCCGGCGCATGCTGGGCGTCGCGACGCGCAAGGCTTTAGCGTCGCGACGCGTAAAAGATGAAAATATCCCTGTTGACGCATTTTTGTCCCAAATTGCCTCCAATGCTTTCCAAACTTTATTTATCTGCAAAATAACAACAAAACACATCAAAACGTTCATAAAACTCGAGAAACAATACAAAACATTAGGCTAAATGAGTGGGAATAAGTGATGTAATTACCACTCATCAAGTGTGCAATCGACCATCATAAAACGAGACGTGCTCACTATCCGTAAGCTTCGGTCATAATCTCCTACCCATTGCATCTCTCTGATCAAGCAATGTTTTATACCGCTAGCTATTATGGGGGATAAACTACATATCCTCCATAACCGGTCACACCAATATCTCACATATCAAGTCAGAGGTAATTCAACCTCCTCCCGAACAATCAATTAGAAAATTGAAAATGGTGTTTCTGGGTCATTTCAGGATCGATGTTACTAATGAACATCCGATATAATCGAGCATACACTAGGGTGTCTAAAGTATAAAGGTTGTCTCATCTCATCTCGCGCAGTAGATCGATCTGTCCATATCTTGTAATATCTTATATATCTATTGTATACATCCCAACAATAAGCCGTGCAATCTAGACATTCTGGTATCGAGCGAACGCCTCATTGTCTGAACAATAATAAGAAACAACACCAGGCATAACTTCGGAGACAAGTTCGGAGAAAACTTCCAAAATCCTAAGTAACTTCGGAGATCCTAAGTAACTTCGGAGAAAAGTTAAAATATCTTGAATTTGATGGATAAGTCAGATATTTTTTGCCGTATTATGTTTGTAACACCCCAAAACTTTCTTACCCATTTTTTTTTTTTTATTTTGTTGGTGGGTCACACACACACACACTCAAGCCCATAAGTCACAACATTCAGCAGACAAAAAAAAAAAAGAGAAAAGAAGAGTCAGTAGCAGGCGAGAGAGAGAAGAGAGAAAAAGAAGAAAAGAGAGAAATATAGTTTTGGTTCCGTTCCGGCCAATCCGTAGTTCAAACCTGACCGAGTCTTTAAGGAAAAGTGTAGATCTCGTCGAGAGGATCATTTTGGTGGTGGTTTCATCTTGGGAAACTCCCAATTTTTGTAGAAATTTCGGTAAGAAACTTTTTATGGTTTTTCTCAATTTCCCGTTGATCCGGAACTCCGATCGACGAACCGTCAGCGGCATTAGATCCGGGAGAGGGAGAGGAATGCACGGTCGTCAGATTTTTCTTCATCCGACCGGCGCGTGACGTTCACGCACGCCCTATGTGGCGGCGCGTGAGGCCCACGTGCGGCTTGGGTGAACGACGTGTGGCCACCACGCGCCGACAGTGTCTCCGTGCCGACTTCCCGAGTCTCCTCCGCGAATTTCAGACCATTCCGAGTAGTAACGGACCTCCGAATCTTAAATTTCGTTAGGATTTCGAGAACGACCGAATCACGTTTCTTTCATGTTCTATCAATTTTCTAGATTAGGATTATGTCACTTATCGTAAATTCTTTTATCTCTATAGGTGATCGTGATACCGTAAGCAGGACGGTCCTGCTGCCTAGTTCCTTTATCTGTAGTCAGCTCACCAAGTGCGTGGATAAGCCTGTAACATTGATGTTTTCAAAAGTATATAGTATGTATATTTTCTTAAATGAATTTTAAGGTAATGCATTAAATGATTTTATTTTTAGAAAGTTTATATTTTTGCTATAAGGTATGGATCGAATATTGATTATGTTGAAATCATGTGTTTGTGATATATGAGAAACTTGCATGATTTTGAGATATATGAGCATGGATTTCAGAAATGATTTTATGCTAGGATGCACCCCGTGTACATATATGTTGCCAGTTTATTTGCCGTGAGATGATGTCTCATGTTGCCAGTTTTGCTCTGGATGCCAGTTATTGCCGTGGGGAAGCCCCATGTTGCCAGCTTTGCCATATTGTCACGAGGTTGTGCATATAGATGAATAAACAGATTTATCATTACAGAGTATTTTTGAGCAGTATGAGCTTTATGAGAAATGAGATTTATGATTTGAGTTTTATGATGGTATTTTTTTTTTGTTTAGATTTTTCCTTGTTTTTGGAGGATTAGTCCATATTATAGGGGAAACTCTGCCAATTTTAGGTCTCCGTCTCACCCCTACCCTACCTAAGGGGACGGGAGTGACAATGTTGACTTCGAAGATCTCGACTTTGTATAGTTTTTAAAACTTCATAGATCTGAAGTTATTATTTCGGATCTACAAATTATTTTGGATATCCAAATTTATCAGAAAAACATTAAAAAATAAAAAACTTCTGGGTAGATTTCGGAGAATTTGGACTCCCCAAAACTTCGGAGAAAATAATCATTTTAACAAAACCCTAACAGTATTACTCATTTTAATAAATGATTAAAAAAATGGGTAATTTTGCCAAATTCCCTAAAATAAAAGTATTAATTTAGAAACCTGTGTTCGATTTGAAACTGACGTTAAAAAGTGGAGAAAAAACACCAGTCCTAAACAAAAAATTCAGACGACGGAGGAAAAAAAACACAAAAAAATAAAATAAAATAAAATTAAGCAACTAAAAAACAAAACACATTATTAGAATTGAAAGCCCATTAAAAAAATGTTGACAATGTTGCTGTTTAGCAAAAAAAAACATTGAGAACTGTGAAAAAATAACAATTGAACTGATTAAAAAATAAAATTGAAAGCTGATTAAAAAATTAAACATCAACTCAGTGGGGAAAAAATTAAACTGATTAAAAAATAAAATTGAAAGCCGGATCAGTTTGAAACATTGATAACTCCCTTAGACCTTGGTATTCGTTTATTTATGATAGGTAACAAATTGAAGCTGAATCAATTTCTTTTGAATCTTCTTGATTGTTGATGGAAAATTAGGGTTAGGCTTAAAAGAGGGCTTTCCTCTTTAAAATTAAATTTTTTTTGGTGGATGATGTGGCTGAATCGGGACAAAAACCCCGACTTCAACCCCCATAAATAAGTTTTTCTTTCTTGGACGTTCCGATCCAATAAGTATCGAGGCAGGCCACCTCAGTTACTGGAGGTGGCCCGCTTCAATTTGCTTGTTCAAGGTGGCTGTCTGGAGACACCGCCACTGTCGGGGCGGTTAAAGCGGCGTCTCAAACTACTTTTTGAAACATTGTCTAGATATGGATTATTAGATGGGTACACTCCATTCGATCGTAGGCCCAACCAAAATTTGATTTTTAAGTAGACCCGGTCAAGGTTTCAGTTCCGAACCGGTTAAAACCAGACAGTTCCGATTCCAATCAGTTTCGGTTCTGGTTTCGGAATCAAAATCTTATTTTATCGGTTCGGTTAGGGTTCTGACCCTAACCGAACCGGTTGGAACCGCTGGAATCGAAAGGTTCCAGCGGTTCCAACCGTAGGGTTCCAAGCCTCTGGGGACAGCCCAACGGCTAGTAGCCTTTGGGCTGGGGGCAGGGAGTCGTATATATACTATAAAAAAAATTGAATTTCCCAAATTACCCCTAATAACAGTAATAAAACGGTTAATTTTAGGGCATTTTAGGTATCACAAAATATTCTAAAAATGTATAAATAAGGATAACCATTTATAATTATTCAACACACCAATTTCTCAATTATCTCAATTCCTACAATTCTATCATTCTCAATTCTCTCATCTACAATTACAATTTATCATTCTCAATTCATTAATTCTTTAAAATTTCTTAAACAACAAATGGCAAGCTCATCTGAGAATACAATGTCAAATGTGTCAACCCAAGAGAGCGGCCCTAGTATCGGTTCACGGAGAAGAGAAGTTAAGTCTCGTTCCTCAGATATTTTCAATTTCATTTTCATTTAATCGATACTGCAAAAGAAGGTTCAAGAGCAGTATGCAACCATTGAGGGATTTTTTACAAATTCACTGGTGGATACGACAATATGATCAAGAACCTGGAAAGACATCATGTGTTGAGCTTGGACTTGCTACGATGCAAACTCAAATGGTCAGGTACGCATCATCTAATAGAGGTACGAGTTCTTTAGATTTATTTAAATATTCTGATGCTAAAAATATAGAAGAATTTGCTAAATTAACTTGTATGGTACGTCTTTCTTTAAGTTTTGGTGAAAAACTTGCTTTTACTAATTACGTTCAAAATGCTTTAAATCATGCTGCTTGTAGAATGACTCAAAATACAACAAAACGTCAAATATTGAATTATACAAAGATGGTAAAATTATTTTAAATGAAATATTTAAAGATATTAAATGTTGTCTTTCTATTTGTTCTGATATTTGGAGTGACCATTGGGGAACACACTTATACATGGGTGTGACTTGTCATTGGATTGATGCATCATGGAACATGCAAAAACGACTCATTGCATTTAGAGTTTTTCATGAACAACATGCTGCACAAAATATTTATATAATGATGAAAGTAATTTTTGATGAATTTTATTAAATAAAATTTTAACAATTTGATTTGATAATGCATCTGCAAATACTGTATCAATCACTGATTTAATAGAAATATACGAACCAAATTTAAGGGGTCGATTTTTTCATATTCATTGCACATGTCATGTCCTTAATTTATGTGTTCAAGATGGTCTGGAAAAATTATCCCCTTTCATTGATCCTATTAAGAAATGAATTAATTGTATTTAGTCATATTCTCAAGTTAGGCGAGAATGGACGAAGTTTTGTAAATTAAATGGTATTAAACCGATAAAATTGTCATGCGATGTTCAAACACGTTGGAATTCAACTTATTTTCTTTTATGTCAAGCTTTGCAATACAAAGATGCATTATATAGTTTTTTTTCTCAACATGTTCAACATATCACACTTTTCCCTAGTCAATGAGAAATTTGTGATAAAATTTTAGATATTTTAAAAGTTTTTAATAATGTTACTGTTGGGATGTATGCCCTAGAGCTACATGTAATGTAAACGGCTTTATGTGTTTTGAAATAAAATGATGCATTATTCATTTATCAAAGTCTTGGTTTAATTTTCGCATATTATAAATTATCTTGAATACCCTATATTACTTATGTGCCTTCAGACTTAGTGTATGAGGGTCATACACAAGAGGATTAAGTCTGAAGTTAGTAATCTTAAATAGTCTATAGAGAGGAAACAAAGCGGGTACTTTGTTTGTGGTTTATCTATAGATGCGGTCCATTCTATATTTATATGGCGACCTTGATCCGAGATCGTCCATGTAGAGACATGAGAGTGAAGGCACCTTGTATGATGTGATCATATAGGACTGGACCCAGATGGAAATGACATTCTTATAACATCCGTTAAACAAAGAAAGTCATTTCAATCTACAAGATGGTCATAAATGGATTGATCTTAATCTTGAGTGTACTACGAACTCCTGTATGGTAGGCTATGTCCTTTGATTTACATAGGTGAGGTTGGTGTAACAGTCCCGACCAATAGCTACGTACTTTGGGGGCATGGTCTGTTGTGTAGCTAGGAACGTTTTACATAGATAGGGAGTTCACTCCTTCTTGCGAGAAGTAGAGGAGTATCTTTCTTAAGGGTTGATTCGGTACTTGAAAATTCTTTCCATTACAAATAGAAAGATTAAAATTCATAATCGTTATGAATAAATCTTTCATTAGAGAATCAATGATACTTAAGGTAAAAATAATTAGAGGGTTATAACGGACATTATGACCCAGCTCTAATTATGAGTACTCATGAATGGTTAATCTATATGTAGTGACTATATCGATGGACACCGATTTGGTTCGGCTTAATATATCAATTGCGACAACGAGAGTGCAACTTCGGGCTTTTAGTGGAATAACCCGGAGTTAAAAATTCGGAATATTTATTTAAGAGCTTAATTAATATTTCAAGATTATTGGAGCTCGGAACCATAGGTCCATTTGGTCCCCGTGCTAGCTCGATTTACTATAGCAGATTTAGTATAATTGGATAGTCCAATTATATACTCACATATGTATAAATATTATTAATATGATTAATAATATTATTTGTCACACTTGGAACTATATATTAAGAGTTAATATATGGTTTTAATAATTATATGTTAATTATTAAATGAATAAAATTAAATTATATTTGATATAATTTAATAAGGCTAAAGTTGGAATTTCCTATTATTGGGTTTTGGAAACCCTTGACTTAATTTTGGTGGTTACATTTTTTGAAAGGTAATTACACCTTTAATTTTGTAACATATTTTCCTTTATGGCAATTGATTTTGGTGTTACAAAATTAAATAAAAAATTAAATAAAAATTCCCTCCTTGGCCGATTTTTTCAAGATGGAATAGGTAGGGATTTTGTTGTTTTGGAAACAAATAACCCTAGGTATAAAAAGAAGATTTATTTTTCTTTTTGCCTAAGCCATTCATTCTAACCCTATCCTCCACCTTCTTCTTCTCCAAATCCTCTCAAGTTGTTGAGAAAACAAAAGAAGACCAAAAAGATAAATAAAATAAAAATAACAAAGTTGTTGTGTGATTAAAATCTGTAAAAAGTTTAGGGATTATTTTGTGAGTCTTGCCCACACAAGTTTCCGTTGGTAACGAGACAAAGTGGTGTTGAACATATTCATCTTCATCTCTTTCTTCTTTATTCACGGCAGTCAGGCATTGTTTTGTTCACTGCCACCCCTTTAATTGGTGAAACGGAACTCATTTTAGTTTCGTTTTAATCTAAATTTTTTTGGGGAATATTTTGTAGTGTTTTGTGGCTGTGTTGGGGTTGTTTTCAAGTGAAAAATTAGAACCAAAACACAGCCGCTGTTCGCCCATTTCAGAGGCTGTTTTTGTAGTGCGTTGGGCTCTAATCAAGTCCAAAACAATCCAGTTTTTTTCCGACTATTCGAGGACTGTTCCAGGGCTGTTTCGGGGCTGGAATTTTGTCTAAAACTGAAGTAAAATTTCAGTGGTGGTGGCAGTAGCATTCAGCCAGTTCAAGGGAGGGTAGAAAATTTTTCAAGTCCAATCCGTGTGCCTAAACCGTTTCCGCTGTACAAGAAAAGCGTTTCCTATAATTGGCATCGAGAGCAAGGTTGAAATGTGTTATTAACCATTCTTTTTTTCATTTAAAGTTATTGTTTTTAATATGTTTATATGAGTTATAAATATTGATTTGCATGTTTAGATGAGTGGGCACAAAGTAATATTCATATGATGAATGATTATTATTTTGTATGTGTTGGGTGGATTTTGCATTGGTCGTAAATTTTCCGGCTCTTATTTTAATATTGGTTTTGTTTTGGGATGTAAGGCCATAAGGCCCTTGTTTACAATTGTTGTAATTTTATTTTCCTATGTAAAATTTCAATTGTTGTAATTTGGAGCACCGAAGTCGCAAAATGAGGCAAACCCACCTTGGAGCGTATTTTGAAGACCAATGGATGCCTTGGATATTTTTGTACTAATTACATTAGTATAGGGAAAAATAAGAGCTCGGTCCATACAAAATATTTTTTTATGTTATATGTATATTTAATTCGAATTGTTTGAATAACATGTCATATAGCTTATGGTGTCTACTCTTGCATTTCACATGCCATAACATGCATTGGATGCATATTAATTCTAGACATGAAATATGATTTTATGTGATTTAAAATGTTTAAATTAGAATATAATATGCATAGAAATCAATTAATTGGATTAATTGAATTTATGGTTTAAAGTTTGAGTTCTAATATATGGGCTTAATAAGTGCATAATAAATTCCATTGGTATATATGATGGAAACCCGGACATAAATTCCATAGCCGAATTCGAATGGATGGTAATATGGTCTGCACTCGGGATATAATTTCACGTACCATTGGATTTTATGACGCACTAAGATTAATTAAATAGTTTAATATAAATCTTGACTATTTTAGGATTCTAAAATTGTAAACCTATTAGTGTTCTAGTATTTTAAAAGTTAAAATATAATAGGTCACTAATAGTGTACTAGTGTAAATAAGAGTTATAATTTAACCGCCATAAATTTATTCACACTAGTTAAATTAAAATATTAGATATTTTATATATAGAAACCTTAATCTAAAAATAGTGAGTGGGAGAGGGATATACAACAGTATATCCCGTGATCTTCGTTGTTAGTCCGAAAACGTGAGATTCAAAAGGTACCTTGAGATGGCTTTTCTTTCGTCCCCCTACAGATGGTGTCCATTTTGGGTCAATATCAAGTTTGGATTCCAAGAGGAAAGGGATTCTAGATGTATCTTGTGAACTGACCTACCCTACAGCGGCACTTCACTCGTTAAGTCCAAGAATCCTGAAACGGCGGGTTACTCTCAGAAATGAATAATTAACTGTTAATAAAATTCATTGATAGAATCAAATCGATAGTTGTTTAATATAGGAATAATAGTTATTCCCACATATATTAATCGACTGAGATTGTCTCGATCTATCATGCAAGTACTTGACCTACCCTACGGCGGCACCTACTTATGGGATGATAGATTTATGTGGCATAGTAATTCTCTTATGTTTCTAATTCGTTATTCATGGTTCGTGCATCATGTTTAATTTTATGTCAAAATTATTTGATGATTTTATTATGCGATGAATGAATGTTAAATGCATGTTTATTTTATTTTTCAGCCATGGTTTCTCCAATTATTTCCATACTCTCAAACGATAAATTAACGGGAGGAAGTTTTCAAGACTGCAATTAACGAATAATCCAATGTTTTTTTGTGTAATTACTAAAGTCATTATCAAAAAATAAAAAAATGGAAAATGACAATTTACAATTGTCAAACTTCCACAAAACATGATTGCATGTTTGGTGGAGTGTTTTGTGGAGTGTCTTGTGGCATGTTTGGTGGATGATTTTGTGGAGTGTTTGGTGGAGTGTTTGGTGGAGTAATTGGTGGAGTGTTTGGTGGAGTGTTTGGTGGAGTAATTGGTGGAGTGTTTGGTGGAAGCCTTTAGATTTTCCTATAAATGCCAAGCCATTTCATTTGTAATTCTCATGTTTTCCTTAGGTTTTTGCAAGGAATTTAAGGATTGCATCTTGTTTGTATTTATTTTATTTAATTTATGCAATTTTTTCAGTAATAGTAGTAGTTTATTTTCTTTTATTTTCTTTTATGTTTTGTAGTTAATTTTCCACTAGGGGAAGGGTGAAGCTTTTATTTTAGTTTAGATTAATCTCCCTTAATTATAATATGGAAATTATAATTAAACATAAAAGGTTATACCGCCTTAATGGCTGGTTTTATTTATTTGACATAATGTGACACCGCCTATATGGCCAGTCTTTATGTGACAAATGATTACCGCATATACAGTTTGAATAACGTTGAGTCTCGCCGTTGAGACTGTAAATTGGCGACAGTAAATCTTACTTTCCGCATCGCTAATTTTTGGTGATGCTAAAAGTCATGACATTCAACATCGTAAAATTTGACGACGCGAAAAGTAGTTTTTGCGATACCGTTTATTGTGAATCTAAAAAATTGGACGCTAACAGTTATTTTTCTTATAGTGATAATTGAGAATATATAACTCGAACCAGCGTTTTTAACTTCTAAGGTTTCCTAAATGGACAAGAACATGGCATGTATGTAATTTATAACAATTTGTCAACTGTTTTCTACGTAATAATAAGAAAACCCTAACTTCAAATATCATGCAACTTACCTGGGATATGGATTGAACCTGTAATGTCTTGATTCTCCTTTCATTCACTATGAACAAACATGGATTTTGATAAACATGATAGGGCTCACTCGAATTCTTACGCCCTTTTGGTTTAAAAAAAAACCCGTAATAACTGCATGTATTACTACCAAAAACCAGAGATTTTGCGCACATAATTTCCCAAACAAAAAAAAAAAAAAGGAAAAAAAAAAAAAAAAGCACACCATTTCCAAGAAAAAGCAAAACAAAATAACAAAAAACATAAAAAAACAAAAGTTCTCCGTCAAAACTTATAACAAGAAACAAACAACATCGACAACACTGATGCTCCCTCGCTCACTCACTGTCACTGAGTTGTCTGTTGCTATGTGCCTCACTGTCAAGAGTCACAATTACTAGTACAATTGGCCACTTCGAGGGAGCCAGCCTCCAGTTATGAAAGATAGAAGAATTTGATAATTTAACAACTGATAACTTCCATTTCATTTCATTCAGTACAAATACAAGTTTAGGATAACTTCCCAATTAGTGGAGCCTTGAGACTCGGCACCACTTAGCATGTTTGAGTCTCATAATGGAACTGACTTTGCAACTGAGACAGAAATGGAACTGACTTTGTAACTACTAATGACAGCTGGACTAAACAACAACGAATTGAAAATTAAACTACATCTTAAGGCAAGGAAGAAGGAAATACAATTAAACTGAGCTTCAAACTGGGCCTGGCCCAATAATAGAACTGATCCTAGTTTGGCACACAGCAATCCTTCCCCTTCAGAGAACCTT
>SKCR01001745.1:0-28084 GCA_019454045.1 Zanthoxylum bungeanum | reverse complement strand
CGGTTTAAAATAGCGACTCTCGTTCCTGTTGCCGACTCGTAGGTAAATATCACTGAAAGTCAGTATCCTGCTCATCAGCAGATTCTGCACAACAGTACATATCTATATACCACATCTAATATCAAAAATCCAATTTTGAAACTAATAGCGAATATGTTTATGACAAACATACTTGAAGTCGGAGTCTTGCCCCGCCTTTACTTCCTTCATGTCTGCCTTGTCCATACGGCAGTCACGCTTCCAGTGAACCTGTTTGCCATATTTTAGGTAGACATCTTGGGATATGTCCTTTGTCTTCCCAGAAGACTGTGATGATTTTGCCTTTGCCCTTTTTAGAAGCTCTGGCTCTGCCTCATTGAGCGTAGCCTTCAACTCTCCAACAGTTTACTCTTGGTTCACAATGAATCTGCACTAGCTTTCAGGTAGAGACTATAAGATCAAATCTTTGGTAGTCTCGGCCACGTAGGTAATGCCTAGCTAACCTAGCTGATCGATGTCAGCAATCATCTGCGACCCTAGTGCTCGACAGATGTACCTTCTAACATACATGAGCAAAAGAGCTTCCTTATGCAATTTGTATTCTAAGATCTAAGAATAGATCTATGAAGATCTTTAATTTCATCATCATGGTAGAAGGATCTAATCCTTAATCTTGACAACGAAATTAAAGTTCATTGTGTTAGCATAATGGATTGAGCACTAAAGTTATCATTACATGAATCTTCCAAAGATCATGTTCTACTATTGCTCAACTTCGGGCTTAGGCCCACGTGGTTTTTCCATCAAATAGAATAACTTCTCAGTTTTCCATGACTATCATGAGGTTCTATTCCCAATCTGAAAATTAAAGCCTTTTAAAAATTTTTCACCCAGGTTTATGTTTAAACTCTAATATTCAGTTTATCTTGATTGCTATAGTCCAACTATCCAATCAAAAATTTCGGGTACGATTGAATATAATGATTACTATAGTCTAACTATAAATCAACTATAATTTGATTGGTTAAATTTAAATATATGATTACTATAATCCAATTATATAATCAATTATAATTTTAAGTAGTTTGAATACATTCCAACTGTTTAATTAAAACAACATTTTAATATTAGTCCAACTAATATATTTATTTATTAATGATGAAAAATGAAATGAGCGCGTATTGGCAAGTATCTAAACGAATTTGCAAATTTAATACTTGCCTCCCACTATTTTTTCGGCGAGCCTCTAACCCTCTGTTGAGTACTATGGAAACCTTGTTTCCTAGTGGGCTAGGATCCCGTTAATAACACACAAACATTGACTTTGGCCAACAAGCTGTATGATATTTAACTAGGTAGATCTCTAAGATCAATTGGATCTCATCCAATTCCTAAATCCATAGGTGGACATCCAAGTCCGAAACAATATCTAATATATGCCAATATATCTGATATATTACCTAACATTTTTCTCCTCTAAATCAACTAAGCCTTGGCTTTGGCACAACAAACTTAATGATTCCAGTTAAGCGGGACCCATTGACCTTGGAAGCTTCGTAATCGATGTCGGTGGACAATAAGTGATCTTGACTTTGGCCAACAAATCACAACTTGGACAAGACATGCGATATGGAACAAAGCCTTCATGATTCAAACAACATCCACGATGGACAAAGGTCTTGACTTTGGCCAACAAACCAGTGCCAATCTTGGATCTTGAGAATGAATCATTCAATGGAAGGAAAATGCTTAATATTTGTTGACAATTAATTATCTTTGATTAGGTCTCATCATACACCCTTAAGCATGCATTCTAAAAGCATAATAAGGCGCGGTAAATAAATTAATAATGATATGCGGATGGATATATTAAACAACTTGTTCCTAGAACAAATCTCTCTATTTCCTCTCTCCTGCTAGCACAAATCTTACTTCTACCTAATTACATAACACTTCTAAATAAACCTCATTTACATTGAGGGGAATAGGTGAGAAGAGAAATACAAAGAATCAAGAGGTAAGGCTGGACACGCAGGTCCAATTTAATAAATTCTAAATTTATTAAAAACAATTCCAAAATTGCCCTCATCCATCTAATATCCATCCGATATACATTATTCATACATCACATCCATGTATTCCACACAAAGCATGTATTCAATCAATCTAATCCAATTAAATTAATCTGAATTAATGACCATCCAATGTTCAAACAACGATTTGATTTGCGCGAGTCGACTCGTTTTAGAATAAGTACTCAAAGTACGAATTCTTGAATTATATCAAACTACAATATTAAATTCAATACTAATTTTTATTTAATTCCAAATTAAATAATTCCACTTTATTAATGAGCCTTTGCGACTTAGATTCTAAATCTAATCTTTACGGGTCTCAAAGCCCAATTAACATCCAATGTCAATTTAATTAAATTCCAATGGGCTTTCAATTAATTTATAAGGCATGGACTTTGACAACCAAAGCCCAAAAAGGAATCACCCTTTTGCCAAAAATCAATTTAGGCCCATTAGGCCCAATTAAAATTTTAAAGGTCCATTTTAATCATATTTGGACTTTATGGAAATGGTTTTAGGGCCCAATTGGATCCAACCAATTAACCTAAACCAAACTTGGCCCAACTAAGCCCATTAAGCCCAAATACAACTTTATTAGCCCAATTCCAAATTTAGCCCAACTAATAAAATTCCAAATTTCCAAATTTTCACAATTTAATTAACTAAAGTGTATAGCCATAATTAATTAGTCAAATTAACATTTCCAAAATACCAATTACACTAATTAATCATGCTAATCATCATCAACACATGTCCAACATTATTGAATCAAAAAATTAATTCATTACCATGCTATATAGGTCACGGCAATTTGGGGATTTTAAATCTGATTTCGATTTTAATCAAATTAAATCCTAAATCAATTTATCCCAAGTCTTTCAATTCATCCAATGATAAAAAAAAACAAAAATCACCATGATTTTTAAGGCACACTACAACTTTCGGCCAAGCCAAAAATTGGGGGGAAAATTAATCCAATTCAATTTTCATCAAATTGATCATGCATAACTCTAAGTTATCATCATTCAATCATACTCAATCAATCAATTTTCTCAAATCATGCTCAAATCAATTTTACCCAAATTTTACCCTAAATCCAATTTCATGCTTAATCAAGGCTCTGATACCATTGTTGGGTTTTTCTAAGTCATCCCAAGATCAATTAAGCATATGAAACGTGTGAATACAACAAAGTAAAGTTGCGGAAATACTCACTTTGATCCGCTTTTGGATGCGATGAACACAAAACTTTCTTCATGCGTTTTCGGCCAAGCTCCTCCATGGTGGTCCTCCAAGCTCCAAGCTTTGTTTTGAGATTCCATTCTCATGAATGGGTTTCCCTATCACCTTTGAAGGACTCCTTTAGTGTGCTAGCACCTTGGAAATTTTGCCACAAAATTTCCCTTTGGTTTCTTCTTGTTCTAGGCCAAGCCAAGAAAAGTGAGAGGAAAATGGCACCAAGGCCGTGAGTTAGGGGAGAAGGAGAGAAGAAGATGAGTTGGTTTTTGTGTATTTTGGATTTCAAAAATCTAATATCAAAATTCCAAATTCAAAAAGGTACAAGGCATTAAAGCCTTCCAACAACTCACATCACTCACAAAAGTGACATCCATCACATCACTCAAAGTTGATGTGACTTCCATCACAAGAATGACTAATGATGTGACGCATGATGTGACTTGGGGTCCCCACTTGATTCAAAATGCGAGTGGGACCTCAAACACTCCCGGGCTCAGGTTCGTTAATTCTGAATTAACGAACTTTCCGCTGCGACGTAATTAAATCAAATTTAATTAAATAATTATGCCTAGCAAAATTAATATTCACGTCGCTAGCGAATTAATCTAAATTAACTCGTTCGCCCGAATTAAAATCCAATTTCATTTCCCCATCGAAATCTAATTTCGATTAATATATCGAATATATTATTTTATCGATTAATTCCAAATTAATCGCTCTCTCACTTTAATTAATATTTTATCCCAGATAAAATATTTCCGTAATTAATCCTAGATTAATTTTCTCTCTCTTATAATTAATCCTAGATTAATTATATCTGAGTCATACGTCATCGGTGAATCTTCGGGAAGCGACCCATGAGATCCCTGGATATGTTGGCAGTAAATCCGGTCGTCGGACTATCCGAACACGTACGTACCTAGTACTACATTTTTACCGATTTACAAGACATGGTTGGCTTCTAGCAAAGCACCGTGCCTACCCAATTATCCAAAAATATTCTTAAAGGAATATGTAATCTATATCAGGTGTAGTATACGTAGTATTGAGTATTGCGATCCAGTATCGGATGTCACATGCAAGGCTTGGGGCTGGAATTGTGTCTGCCCCGTACGAAGCATATATCGGATCTCTGGTAAATAGTCTCTATAATCGGATAATCATGACCTAGTCATATTATCCCGATGATTGTAGTACTAAAGAGTATTGTTTCCCTATCCTGCGTGATCATCATCTCCATATGACTGAAGTGATACTTCCATCTTGACATCACACCCAATACACTACGATTCTCAATATAACCAGAAGAGGTGTAGACGGAACCTGTTAAAGCCCTGGATGACCAAAACCAAAGTATATTGATTGTCGCAAGTATTAGCGATGCAAGTTTCAGGTTAAGACTAAATACATCTACCCTGATTCGGACTCCATAGACACATAGTCATACTACCAAGGAATTCCGATGGGTCTATCCAAAGCGAAGCTGTTTCCGTACCATCGGTAAAAAACAACCTCCTATTACACTTGCATAAGTATCCAATACTTAAATATATGAGAACTATGTCGTTATGCTCCCACAACGCGCACAAGTGTAATACTAGTCTATTCCATATTATCGATGTCCAATCTCGATAATACTATGACTAGGGATTATTTAACTGATTAAACCTTCGTGGATTGATATGTCTCATATCTTATCAATCTGAAACTAATCATATGGACTTTTATCATTTATATATCCCGGTAATCCAATTATAAATGATAAAAGAGCAATTTCCTTTGTCACATAGTTAATTTGTACAACATACAATGTTCTGTACAAATAGTGATGACATGGGTCATAATTGTCCAACAGTCGCCAGACTGTTGGACATAGAAATCGGCGACGCTATTCTAGGCTCGCGGCCTAGTCGGGAGTACGGAATAGCCCACGGGGGAACTAAACAGGAGAAATAAAATGGAGTCGCCACCCAGTGTGAATTGGGAAAATGATTTAAGGCCGCACTCACCCCTCGTAAGGGAAGACCTCAAACCGTTAGGTTCAGAATGGTCCCTTAATTATGCCACTTATAATGAACGGATTTATGTAATAATATAATACCGAGTCTACGCAACAAAACCTACATCTAAGTTTACATTACTACCTATATCTAAGTTGCATGCATAAAAGTAAGTCGGAATAACGGCAAGCATACAATCTCATGCATACATTAAATCGCTAAGCATGGCAATGTAAATAAATAATAATCTAACATAAACGTAGAAGAACATAATCAAGTTCCTAATACGAAAGAAATAACTAATCATGCTTGGAAATAACCAACTAAATCATGCATAAAAATAAATAACATACCAAACGACTAAATCATGCTTAGAAAAATAAATAAATACTAAACGACTAAATCATGCATAAACATTAGATTGGATGAAACAAAATATGTGTCTATCAAGTGGTACGTGGAGTTGTTTCCCAAGTACAAACCGTACTACGTCCATTCGGATTCGGCTACGGAATTTACGTCTGGGCTTCCATCCGATATACTATGAGAGATAATACATATTTCATTCTTCCCATGGTCATAGCATACACCAATCAACAATACTCATGTGAAGTAAAATAAGAAAATAAATAAAAAAATAAAGGAGAATAAATAAAAGGGTGCCCTCAGGTCTAACCTCTTTAGTCGTCTCTTGGAAGTGCGCTACGCGATTGTCGGAAGGGTTAATGCTCCGCAACTTTTCCGATTTACTTGTTCGCTATTTTCCTTCGTTGCCTCGCTGTTTTGGGCTGCTTTTTTTTTTTCTTCTTCACTGTTTTGGATTATTTTTACTGCTGTTTCAGGTGGTTGTTTTGGGGGCTGTTTTGAGTTATTTTGGGACTATTTTTAGGGATGATTTGTTCTCGGTTAAAGGCTTAGTTTTGGTCTCGGTTTTAGGTAATTTGTTGATGTTGAATCGGTCAGGTAGTGCGTGTGTTGCTGCGCTTGTGAGGGTTGAGGGGCTGGTTTGTTGTGTCAAAAGGTGGTGTATGCGTGGACAGTGAAGAAGCAACATGTGTGCCTAGTGAGGAGACGTGTGTGCTTTGATAGGGGGTGCATATTGTAGCTTAGGACGTGTCTCATGTGGCTGTGAGGGGTGCTGAACGTGGTTGTGTCAATGAATGACAGAGTCGAGTGTCGAGAGATTAGAGTGACCGCGTGAGTATTTTGGGTTTATTACTTTTGTGTGGTGTCGGTTTATAGGCAGCTTTAGTAGGGGGCTGGTGTGTTGTAGTTGTCGGAGTGTGTGCGTTATTTTTGAAGGGTTTGTTGAATGAGAGGTTGCTTAAGGGCGTGAGATGCGTGGTTTATGCTTTGTGATGCTAGGGTTTGTGAGTGAAGTCTGCTTGTTTTGAATGAGGGCAGTTCATGAAAGGTAAAAGGGAGAAGAGATGAGAGAGTTAGGCGAGAGACATGGATGAGCTCAGGGTTATTTTCTTTTTGTTTTTTTGTGAATGAGCTAGGTTATTTTCTTTGTGTTTTTTTTTTGTGAGAATGAGCCAGAGAGGTTAGAGAGAGAGTGGTCGCGTGAGTGGGGCAGAGGGATACTCTAGGGTTTATTGCCGAGAGGAGAAATGTGAGAGAATGGGGAAGATGAGCCGAGAGATATATGGTTTTTGGTTATTTTTTTTGAGTTGTGTCGTGAATGAGCTCTTCTTGGGTTTTAGTTTGTGTGTCTTTTTATAGGAGTGGGTTAGGGTTGTCCTTGTATGGGTAGGAAATGAAGATTGTGTAATTATAGGGAATATTTAATTGGTGTATTATAAGGAAAGGATCCATTCATTTTGGAAGGTAATTTGTGGGATTTGATTTGATTTTATTTAGTTTAGGCATTTGATTCTTTTAATTAGGAATATGATTTAATTTGATTTGATTTGATTTCTTTAATTGGGAAGGTGATTTGTCTTGATTTTAGCATGTGTTTAATGTGTGATTTTTTTATTTTGGAAGGAGGTGGGCGTGGGGTTATAGGCTTTGGGTGTGTATTTGGTTTGTTTTGGTGGGCTTGGTGTGTGACTTGTGTGGGTTTTGGGCTTGGATAAGTTTAAAAATAGAGGCCTAACAAGCGAACCTGAAGCTAAGCAAATGAATTAAATCTAACAAGGTGTCAATTTCTGACTTTTCCCTTCCGACGTCTGTTTCCGCGACTTCCACAACTTAAAGAGGTAGTGTCTCCATGTGAGACTCATCATCGGGACTTATACGTAAAAATGCAGTGCCTACAGCAGCAATAGAAGCATTTTGGATCTATATAATCCTAATTAGATTAGGAGTAGTTCTGTTAGCAGCTGAGCTAGGCTACAGCACAAGCTAATGAATTACGGTCTCATCAACGATCCAAGTATGTACTTCGACTAATTCATCTGATTCGTTCAATCATATATCGTGGTGATGTGATGATCGAATAAATTGCATCAGATGATAACCTTGAAAATCCGCTGACGAAAGCTGTTTCTCAGCAGAAATTTGAGCAACCCATACATAGTCAGGTGTTAGACACTTGAGTGATTGGCTATAGGCCAAGTGGGAGATTGTTGGATAATTATGACCCATAGCATCACTATTTGTATAGAACATGGCGTTGTTGTACAAATTAACTATGTGACAAATGAAATTGTTATTTTATCATTTGTAATTGGATTACCGGGATATATAAATGATAAAAGTCCATATGATTAGTACCAGATTAATAATATATGAGACAATATTAATCCACTAAGGTTTAATCATTAAATATCCCTAGTCGTAGTATTATCGAGACTTTTCCAAAAAAAAAAGTATTATCGAGACTGGAAATAGATAATGCGGAATAGACTAGTATTGTACTTGTGCACATTATGGATGCATAATGGCATAGTTCTCATATATTTGGGTATGGATACTCATGCAAGTGTAATAGGAGGTTCTGTTTACCGATTGTACAGAAACAACATCGCTCTGGATAGACCCATCAAAATCCCATTGGTAGTATGACTATGTGTCTATGGGAATCCGAATCAGGGTAGGTGTATTTTGGTCTTAACCTGAGACTTGCATTGCTAATACTTGTGACAATCAGTATACTTTGGTTTTGGTCATCCGGGGCTTTAACAGGTTCTGTGTACGCCTCTTCTAGGTATACTGAGAATCGTAATGTATTGGGTGTGATGTCAAAATGGAAGTATTACTTTGATGAGTGGTAATTATATCACTATTTCCCACTCATTTAACCTAATATTTTGTATAGTTTCTTGAGTTTTGTGAATATTTTGATGTGTTTTGTGTTATTTTGTAGATAAATAAAGTTTCAGGACATTCTGGAGGTGATTTGAGACCAAAACAGTGAAAATTGGACAAAAGGGCATTTTGGAAATTTTGGCGCGTCGCGACGCCTAACATGCACCAAGACTTGCTAACGTGTGTCGGGTCTACAAGTCATAATCTGAGAAATTTGACTTTGCTAACGTGCACCGTGCCACGTGTCAACATCACAGCCGATCTGCTAACGTGTGCTGTGCCATGTGTCATCATCCTACGGTGCCGACAATCGCGCATCACCACGTGTCGCCACGTGTCACTCCATATCATCGTCCACATCACCAGTTGACCGATTCAACATGCCGGGTCACCGCCACATCATTATCAGCCAATCACAGCGTGCCATGTGTCATCATTATATGGTGTCGATAGTCACAATCACCACGTGTCGCCACGTCAGCGCCACATCAACTCAATTATTGACTCACTTATCCGCAATTGACACTTGGCAAATAAGAATTTGAAATCAGCCAATCACGAGCCGCCACGTGTCGCAATCATTGAGCTACCAATCGCCTTGCCACGTGTCACTTTATCGCCTTATCCAGAATCTCACCTGACGAACCAGAAGCTGCCACGTCAACAAACACGCGCGTCGCGTCGCGACGCCGACCCCCTACTGACACCTATAAATATAGCTCGAAATTTCAGTTTCAGATGTACTTTCCTCTCTAATTTCTCTGATGTAAATAAAGAGTTTTCTAACTAGTTTCTTTTAAATTTTAGTTTTGTAATTAATTTTAATTACGTTCTGTAATAACAATAATTTACTTTCTTTACTTTTTACAGTTTTTACTATTCACCATGAGGAGTTAACTTCCCCTGCTAAGGTGAAAGGTAATTCTTTTACTGTTGCTATTTAGATTAATCTCCCTTAAATATAATATATTCACTATTTAAAATTTGACTTAAAAAAGATACTGCTATATTGGTCAGTGGTAATTCATTTTAATCGGGTTTAAACCTGACTAATCAAGGATACCGCCAGATGGTCGGTTGGTAATTAATTTTTCTTACCACATATATGGCATGTTTATTTTGGTACCGCCTTTTTATGGTTGGTTGGACTTAATTTGACTTAATCAGGTTACCGCCTATATGGACGGTTGGTAAAATAATCACAAGTTAATATATTATATTAAGGGAGATATCTAAATAGTAAATAGTAAAAGTTGATCCTTTTACCTTAGCATTTTATTTTATTGTAATTTACTTTTCAGTTTTTACTTTATAGCAATTACTTTTCAGCATTTTTACTTTATGTCTTTTACTTTGAAGTTTTTACTATCCCTAGTTATGTGTTGTAACTAAGTTAGTTATCTGGGGTTGTGATGAATTCTAATATCACCGGTTTATAAGGGGTTATTTTATAGTTGGGTAATTTAAAGGTTTACTTATTAAGTCTTAAGCTTAATGCTTCTTGTTGTCTGATCACCAATAAGATTGATGTGGTAAATCTAAAATATACTTGACAAAAGAATTTTAGGTTTGAGCCTTAGACTTAATAGCCCACGATCTTTCTTGAGGATAGATAACCCTTTAATAGATTTCCTTACAGGATAGACATATACCTGTCGGGCGGGGGTAGCCATAATTGGAACTTAAACTTAATGAATCCAGATAATTTGGTTGACATAGACATATGGTTCAATTGGGTTAAACTGGGTATTTGCGTCTGACCATCGATAGAGGCTTTTTCATATTTAGTGTTCCAGGTTAGTAAAATCATTTATTACACAAACATGAAAACCGCTTCATCTTTTAAAGATATTAGAAAGATTCACAACCCTAGATAGTTTTTAATATTGAATTTTCTCCTAAAACCTACTTTGTGCAATTTTATTTACTTGTTTTTAAATTTAGAATCATCACCATTTCAAATCAATCAATCAACCTGTTAGATATTAGTAATCATTTGACCTCATAAAATTATAGATTAGGTATTAAGTCCCCGTGGGATCGATACTTTTTATACTACTTGAACGATATGTGCGGTTGCGTTATGGTGTGTGTTTACGCCGGTCAAGTTTTTGGCGTCGTTGTCGTGGACTTATTTATCTTTCACTATTAGTTTAGAGGTTAGATACCTTTACTTGTATCTATTTTTTTTTTTACTTTTTGTTTTTGTTTTCTTGTGTTTCAGGTTCTCAGATCCTTCATGAGACTAACCAGAAGCTTTGAACTCCGACCGCTTGACCCAGAGATTGAAATAACCAACAGACAGTTGAGAAGGGAAAACGAGAAGGCCAAGAAGCTTTAGTCAACATGGAACCTGAACCTTTGGATGTTGCACCACCAATTCCCATTTGAGACATAACCATACCGGTGGTTGACAGACTCATTTCATGTATTATACTTCCTCCCTTACCAGCAAATGCGGGTGACATCAAAACACATGCATTCAGATAATTTAGCAGTCAGTTCAGTTTGGGGGGAATGCAATTGAAGATCCTAATGCCCACATCAACAACTTTCAGGAAGTTTGCGGCACTTTCAATTACAACCGAGAAGCTGAAGAAGCAATGAGACTGCGTATTTTCCCATACTCCTTGAAGGACAGAGCTAAAGCTTGGCTACATTCACTACCAGCAGGTTCCATCATAACTTGGAACACTTTAGCCACCAAATTTCTTGCAAAAGTACTTTCCACCAGCCAGAACTGGAAAGCTAAGGAATGACATCACATCCTTTGTGCAACAAGACTCAAAGACTCTCTACGAAGCCTAGGAAAGGTACAAAGATTTGCTCCGGAAATATCCTCACCATGAGATTCCAAAATGGCTTCAAGTCCAAACCTTCTATAATGGACTTTCTGGACTGATGAGAACCACAATCGATGCTGCTGCTGGTGAAGCTTTAATGGCAAATGGAAAAGATCAAGCCTGGGACCTAATCGAATAAATGGACAACAACAATTCCTTGTGGCCAACAGAAAGAAGCATGATCCAAAGAATTGCAGGAATTTATGAAAGTGGAGCCAATACAGCAGTCAACGCCAAGCTGGATCAGATATGGAAATTCATTGACACTCTTACCACTAGATCCACAAGTTCACCATATGGAGGAGCACAGAACCAAACCAACTTGAAGAGACGGTGAATTATGTCAACAATTTCAACAGACATGGGAACAATCCATATTCCAACACCTACAACCCAGGGTGGAGGAATCATCCCAATTTTTCATGGAGCAACAATTCAAGACAAAAGAACAATCCACCACCAAGATTCCAACAGCAGAACTATCCACCACCAGGATTTCAACAACAAAACAAAGGCCATGAACATGAAAAAGAACCAGAAATGAAAGAATGGATTGCAGAGATGTTCAAAAAGCAACAAACAGCATATGATGTTATCTTTTAGAGCCAATCAGCTTCCATCAAAGCACTAGAGAATCAAATTGGACAACTGGCCAATGCTAAAGTTACAGACCGTCGGGAAACCTTCCCAGCAACACAGAACCCAATCCAAGGAACCGAGGGAATGAGCAATGTCATGCCATCATGTTAAAAAGCGGTACTGAAATCAACAAAGATGTTGGAGCCAAAACAACTTCTGAGGAAGTTCCAAAAGAAACAATGCAACAGATTGAGGAAAAAGAAGCAAAGGAAAAAGAACAGATCACTCCACCTCCACCTTTTCCTCAGCGTCTTCAGAAAAACAAACTGGACAAGCAGTTTGCTCGTTTCCTGGAGGTGTTCAAAAAGCTTCACATCAACATTCCATTTGCAGAAGCCTTGGAACAAATACCCAGCTATGTAAAATTCATGAAAGACATTCTTTCACGAAAACGAAGATTGGGAGATTACGAGACAGTAGCATTGACAGAAGAATGCAGCGCCATCATTCATAGGAAGCTTCCCCCAAAGTTGAAGGATCCTTGCAGTTTCATCATTCCTTGCATCATAGGAGAACAAAACTTTGGTAAGGCTTTATGTGATTTAGGTGCAAGTGTTAACTTGATGCCTTTTTCTATTTTCAGAAAACTACATATTGGAGAAACAATGCCAACTTCAGTCTCTCTATAACTTGCTGATAGAACGCTCATATTTCCAAGAGGCGTAGTTGAGGATGTGCTGGTCAAGGTTGACAAATTCATTTCCAGAAGATTTTATTGTCCTTGATATGGAGGAAGACGCAGACGTGCCAATCATCCTCGGGAGACCATTCTTGGCTACAGGTCAAACCATTATTGATGTACAAAAAGGAGAATTAACCATGAGGGTACAGGACCAAGAAGTAACATTAATGTTTTCAAGGCCATAAATTTCCCAGATGATGAAAAGAATGAGGAATGTTTCAGACTTGATGTGATACACAGTACCATTCAAAACTCCAATGCAATGCAAAGTTCTACTGGCAAACTTAAAACATGTCAATTGCCTGTGGAGCCTGGAGATAAAGCGTCTTTTGCACTGAAAAAGCCAATTCTTGCACTACAAGCAACAGAAGAGAAAAAGTTCCACCAGCTCAACGAATTGGAGGAATTTCATAATCAGCCTTTTGAGGATGCCAAATTGTACAAAGAAAAGGCCAAGAAGAGACATGATAAGATGTTAGTGCGCATACAACTGGAACCAGGGCAGAAGGTACTGTTAAACAAATCAAGGGTGAAATTCTTCCCATGGAAGCCAAAATCATGGTGATCAGGTCCATTTATGATCACCAAAGTTTAACCAGATAGAGCCGTTGAGATACATGATCCTGACTCCAACAAACTTTCAAGGTTAAAAACAAGCGTGTTAAGCACTACTGGGGAGAATCATTTGAGCGACAAAAAGAAAGTGTCACACTTTCAGATACAGCCTAACGTTCGAGAAGTCACGTCTAGCTATCGACGTTAAACTTAGCGCTCGCAGGGAGGCAACCCATGCAATTTGTGTATATATTGTGATCTGGTGTGTTTAATTTTTTTGTGTTTAATTTTTGCAGGTAAAGTCATTTCACGATGGAATAAGCTCTCGCAAATCTTCGCAAGCAATTTCCTTTCTCCCTTAAAAATCTCTGATGAAAGTCTATAAAGCTCGCTTGGAACGGATGAGACTACTGATGATCAAAGGTATTCCTACTGACATTCGTTGGATTATTGAAGCACGGGTCCGATTGGCAGGTGAGTCTTCTGACTCTTTTATTTCACATCTGTCTGGTTTAGGAAGGAGCACCTATGCTAAAAAGAGAAGAGCCAAAAGAATGTGTGTTTGTTATAAATGTGCTTGTATGTTTTGTGATACTCGTTGTCGTTCTTTAGGAATGGTGTCTGATAACCGCGAAGATAAAATTAATTTCATTGGGGATGGCTTGAGTAGGGAGTCTTTGGATGATATATCTAAAACTCTTGAGACGCATCCCAGTGGATATGTGTATCACGAAATTCGTGTTTTATATGCATAATTTCAAAAAGAAAGACAACAGTTAAGTCTCAGGAATCCGACTCAAAAAGACCCTGTTTTCCAATTTATAAGAAAATTGGATGGGAAGCTTGTCCCTGACGCATAGACGTCAATCAAACCGCTACTTTTCTTGTACATATTATATATGTTTGTCTTTTCCTAATAATTGTAATTTGTTTTGTTGTTTTCTTTTATTTTCTCCGACAGGATCCATAACCTTTTTGACTATCACGATTTATTTTACTACTTAACTAATAATTGTCATTTGGCAGGTACTAGTGCTATTATTTTACTCACCTTTTTCAGGTGTTATAAATTCAACTCATCATTGCACTTTTGAAGACATCCAGAGTAAAACATGGAAGCCACTTTAAGAAGACGAGTTGAAAACATCTGTGTGTTTTGCGGTACTAGTGTTGGTACTAAGCCACAATAAGTAGAAGCATCACAGGAATTGGGTCGAGTCTTAGCTGCAAGGAATATGCACTTAGTATATGGCGGAGGCAATCTTGGACTTATGGGGATCGTTTCAAAAGCTGTACATGAAGGAGGCAGTCACGTTTTGGGAATCATCCCAAAACCCTTGGCAGAGGCAAATCTTATTGAACCATCAAACGGAGAGGAACTGATCGTGTCAAAACTGCTCCGGATCTAATTGACCAAATCTTATCCTATGAACCACAAAATGACCCTATCCTTTCAAAGATAAATTGGTCCGAGGATGATCGTGGTAAGAGACTTCAGATTAATCTGGATCTTAACCTTTAATTTTCGTGTAGAATTTCAGCTAACCAGGTATTATCTTCTAAACTCTTCTTCTAATGTTTAAGACATTGGGGACAATGTCTCATTTAGGTTTGGGGGAGGGAATTAGTTGATCAGTACATTGTTTTTAGTTTGTGTGTTGTTTTTATTTTTAGTCCAAATTTTTTTCGAAAATACAAAAAAATTGAAAAATTTTCAAAAATTACAAAAAAAAAAATTGTGTTTTTGTGTTTTTATTTTGACTAAAAATGTGAAATGGGTAAGAGATAGTTGTGTAAGGAATTTCCACTCCTGAGACGTATCTCAAACCATTTTTGAAACAAGTTAGTTTTTGTTTATTTCATTTTAAATTATTTAATTTGTAAATTCTCCATAAAACTGACTAAAATGGATCTTCATATGCTCAGTTAGCAGATATTATCAACATGCATTGTAACATACGGACATGAGCTAAAATTGAAAAGTTTGTAATATTCAGTGCTCTAGTTTAATTGGAGGAAGCATCTCAAAAAATGATGGAGTAAAAAAAAAAGTCTGATATCCGAGTTATTAAGTCTGTAAGGGTGTTTTAACACCTAGTGCCCTAAAGCTCGCTACATGGACCAAGGATGTTGCAAATATATATATATATATATATATCTGAAGTCTGAGTAATTAAGTCTGTAAGGGTGTCTTAACACATGGTGCCCTAAAGCCAACTAGTTTGGGAGCCACCAACCCAACACTCGTTACATAGATGGAAGATATTGTATATGAATAAAAAAATCAAAGAAAAAAAATAAGAAAAATCAGAAAAATTATTCCATTACTACAAAAAGGTGTGAATTCTGATAAAACTTTAGGACAAAAATATTACTCTCTTATCAACTGCACTTGTGACTTTTGTGGGCAAAAATGAGTTGTTTAATATTTTGTCGGCAGTGTGTATGAAGAATGGTAAATATATTAGGAGAATTTACTTATTCGATAATATAGAAGGAAAGAAAACAACTAGTAACTTGGAGTAGAAGTTTCACCTGATTAGTCACTAACTTCTTTATTCTCTTTTCTCTTGTCTTTTTGCTTTTGTGTGCATAAGTTTCACTACTCTTTTACTTTTGTAAAATGTTTGTGGGTATCATTGATGTAAACCCTCATGAGACTACAACTCGTCCACTAGCGACACCTAGGGGTTTAAAGGCTTGTTGCATACGCTAAATGCAACCGTGATCCCTACGAAAGTGGCTTAGTTAAATTTTATTTTAAAGATGTTTATGTTATTTTACTCTATGTTTTGCTCGAGGACAAGCAAAATGTTAGGTTTGGGGTTGTGATGAGTGGTAATTATATCACTATTTCCCACTCATTTAATCTAATATTTTGTATAGTTTCTTGAGTTTTGTGAATATTTTGATGTGTTTTGTGTTATTTTGTAGATAAATAAAGTTTCAGGACATTCTGGAGGTGATTTGGGACCAAAACAGTGAAAATTGGACAAAAGGGCATTTTGGAATTTGGGCGTGTCGCGACGCGCAAGCCTTTGGCGTCGCGACGCCTAACATGTACCAAGACGTGCTAACATGCGCCGGGTCCACAAGTCAGAATGTGAGAATTTGACTTTGCTAACGTGCGCTGTGCCACATGTCACCATCACAACCGATCTGCTAAAGTACGTAGTGCCACGTGTCATCATCCTACGGTGCCGATAATCGCCATCACCACGTGTCGCCACTTGTCACTCCACGTCATCGTCCACATCACCAGTTGACCAAGTCAACATACCGCGTCACCGCCACATCATCATCAGCCAATCACAGCATGCCACGTGTCATCATTCTATGGTGCCGACAGTCACAATCGCCACGTGTCACCACGGCAGTGGCACTTCAGCTGAATTATTGACTCACTTATCCGCAATTGACACTTGGCAGATAAGAATCTGAAATCATCCAATCACGAGCCGCCACGTGTCGCAATCATTGAGCTCTCAACCGTTTTGCCACGTGTCACCTTATCGCCTTATCCAAAATCTCACCCGACGAACCAGGAGCTGCCACGTCGACAAACACGCGCGTCGCGACGCCGACCCCCTACTGACGCCTATAAATAGAGCTCGAAATTTCAGTTTCAGATGTACATTCCTCTCTAATTTCCCTGATGTAAATAGAGAGTTTTCTATCTAGTTTCTTTTAAATTTTAGTTTTGTATTTAATTTTAATTACGTTATATAATAACAGTAATTTACTTTCTTTAATTTTTACAATTTTTACTATTCACCATGAGGAAGTAACTTCCCCCTGCTAGGGTGAAAGGTAATTCTTTTACTGTTGCTATTTAGATTAATCTCCCTTAAATATAATATATTCACTATTTAAAATTTGACTTAAAAAGGATACTGCTATATTGGTCGGTTGGTAATTAATTTTAATCTGGTTTAAATCTGACTAATCAAGGATAACGCCAGATTGGTCGGTTGGTAATTAAATTTTCTTACCGCCTATATGGCAGGTTTATTTTGGTACCGCCTTTATGGCTGGTTGGACTTAATTTGACTTAATCAGGTTACCGCCTATATGGACGGTTGGTAAAATAATCAAGTTAATATATATATTATAGGGAGATATCTAAATAATAAATAGTAAAAGTGATCCTTTTACCTTAGCATTTTATTTTATTGTAATTTACTTTTCAGTTTTTACTTTACCGCAATTACTTTTCAGCATTTTTACTTTATGTCTTTTACTTTTAAGTTTTTACTAGCCCTAGTTATGTGTGTAACTAAGTTAGTTATCTGGGGTTGTGATGAATTCTAATATCACCGGTTTATAAGGGGTTATTTTATAGTTTGGGTAATTTAAAGATTTACTTATTAAGTCTTAAGCTTAATGCTTCTTGTTGTCTGATCACCAATAAGATTGATGTGGTAAATCTAAAATATACTTGACAAAGGAATTTTAGGTTTCAGCCTTAGACTTAATAGCTGATGAGTGGTAATTACATCACTTATTCCCACTCATTTAGCCTAATGTTTTGTATTGTTTCTCGAGTTTTATGAACATTTTGATGTGTTTTGTTATTTTGCAGATAAATAAAGTTTGGAAAGCATTGGAGGCAATTTGGGACAAAAATGCGTCAACAGGGATATTTTCATCTTTTACGCGTCACGATGCTAAAGCCTTGCGCGTCGCGACGCCCAGCATGCGCCGGACTTGCTAACTTGCGCGCTTGTGCCACGTGTCGAAATCTAATTGGTCAAAACTTGATAACGTGCGCCGATCATGCTAACGTGCACCGTGCCAGTTATGCTAACGTGCGCCCGCCGCCACGTGTTAACATCTGATTGGACCAAACCAAGCGCGTGCCACGTGTCGTCTCACCATTGGACCGAATTATTGACGAATCAGTTGCCGCCACGTGTCAAGCTGCTATTGGACCGAACTTCCCACATATCAGTGCCTGCCACGTGTCGTCCTGATATTCGACCGTATCGCCAGCTAACCACAGCGTGACACGTGGCTCAATTATTACTGCCGACAGACGCGTGGTCAAACCCGCATGGACTCCGCGTGAACTGTTACCAGCGTCGCGACGCTAGTGCATTTTCAGAGTCACGACGCTGGACCAAAATATGCCTATAAAAGGAGGCCGCCAGATTCATTTTTCTTCATGCTCTCCTTGGGAAATTCTCCCTGATTTTATAGGAAGCATCTATTTTTGTATTATATATATAATATTTTTAATTTATGTCTTTTAATTTTCAGTAATAGTAGTTCTCTTCTTCTACCTTTCTTTAATGTTTAGTAGTTAATTTACCGCTGGGGATAAGGTGAAGCTTTTATTATTTTAATTTATATTAATCTCCCTTAAATATAATATGGAAATTATAATTCAAAATATAAAAGATTACCGCCTTAATGGCTAGTTTTATTTAATTGACATAATGTGGCACCGCCTATATGGCTGGTCTTTAGGTAACAGATAATTACCGCCTATATGGCTGGTTTATGTTCAATACTATTACCGCTTTTATGGCTGGTCGGACTTAGTTTGACTTAATAAGGAATACCGCCTTTATGGCTGGTCGGTAATATCATGTTTAATTTATGTATTATATTAAGAGAGATATCTAAATTATAAATAGTAAAAGTGGATCCTCAACCCCCAGTATTTTATTTTTATTCTAGGGAAGTGATGAAACACAATACACACACTTAATAATTGATTTTCTTTTTAGGTGGGTAGTTCTTTAGTTGTTTATTGAGTCTTAAGCTTAATGCGTCTTGTTAACTGGCAATTAATAAGATTGATGGGGTAAATCTAAAATGAACTGGACATAGGGATTTTAGGTTTCAGTCTTAGATTCAATAGCCCACGATCTTCCTTGAGGATATAAATAACCCTTTTAATAAATTCTCCTTACAGGATAGGAATATACCTGTCGGGCGGGCGGGGGTAGCCATAATTGGAACTTAAACTTAATGAATCCAAGTAATGTGGTTGACATAGACATATGGTTCAATTGGGTTATACTGGGTATTTGCGTCTGACTATCGGAAGAGGCTTTTGCATATGTTCGTATTCCAGGTTAGCAAACTTAATTAGTACACATAAATAAGAGAATCAATTCATCCTTTTAACATTATTGTGTGGAGTCACGACCCTAGATCTTTTGAGTCTGTTTTATTTTATTTTCCTTAGTATTTTATTTTGTTTTTTTATTTTTATTAAGCAATTTCACATTCAACCATCAAAGCAATCAATTCCCTCTCCCTCTATATTAGATATCTGTAAATAAATAGATTCAATAATTAATAACAACAGTAGGAATTAAGTCCTCGTGGGATCGATATTTTTAACTACTTGAACGATACGTGCGCTTGCGTATACGCGTGTGTTTTGCACCGGTCAAGTTTTTGGCGCCGTTGCCGGGGACTTATATTTCTTGAGTTGTTAATTTTGAAACTATTTAATTTACTTGTATCTAATTTTCTTTATTTTTATTTGTAATTTTTATATCTTTCTTTTGTTTTCAGGTGGTTGAACAATGGAACACTACTGGGAGATTGAGAGATTCGAGCGTTACAAGAAGATACACCCCAAATCTGTGAGCAACAGTCCGGTTTTCTGAGGCCTGTTGTACAGCCCAATGACTATCATTGGATGTCAGAACCAAGTAATACTACATTTGCTCAATAGAACTCAATGTGGAGATGTGACATATGTAATGGTAACCACCCAAGCGATTATTGCGAGTATAACTACAATTCAGGGTGGCAGAACTATCAGAATCCTTCATGGTATAATGAGCCATCACATTTCACAGAGCCACATTTTCCATCTTATCCACCATCTACCTTTGATCTTTACCAACAACCAGAACCATCTGAGGAAGATCAATTGATTCACATGTTCAAAGAACATGGAGCTCAAATTGATGCACAAATTCATAGTAACGCAGAATCCATACAAAGAATGACAGATCAGATCAGACAATTAATAGAAAACCAGAGCTACATACCTCAAGAACCATTTTCTGATGACACTGATGAAGCCTTTGAGTACCAATCATTTCATAATGACACTTCAACAGAGGAGGAGGCTGAGCAGTATCAACAACCAGAGGTATCAGTTCAGGAACCCGAACCGGCAAAGTCTCGATTTGATTTCTATTATTCAGATTCTGACGAGGATGAAGCTGAAATGTTTGTGCCAACTTCATCAAAAATTGAGGATGGAATTCTGTATCCTCAAAATGAAGATCTTGGAGATTATTTTGCAATTATGTTTGAAGAAGATCTACCTGAGCCAATCATTTCACCCAGATCAGAGGATGAAGACCTAAAATCTGACATTTCTTTACATCATCAGGTTGATAATTTTGCAGCATGTATTTCACAGATGACAGATGAAGAACTGAATACAGAAATTTTCAAATACATCTGTGAAGAAAAGGTGGAGCAAGAAGCAGAGCAAATGGAGGAGCAGATGACTTAACTTATTAAAGATCAAGAGCATTCAGGAAAAACATCGCTGTTTTGGGGAGTACAAACCAAAGATATCAACCAGAAGCTTGACAGAATGGAATTCCCATTCCAAGTTAAGCATCATACGAGACCTCCTGATTTTCTTTCTTTCTTTGCAGGAATCACTGGAACAACAAGGAGTAACAAGGTGGCACGAGCACTGAATGAGACAAACTATTTTTTGGCCATTTTAACCGTTGGAAGAGACCCTTCAAAAGCAACGCTCACGGGATTGTCTTTAATCGGACATCCAAAACGACATTGAAACCTCATTGACAGATAATTTCAGTCACGTCTGGCTGAAGATGAAAAATTTAGCGCTAGCAGAGAGGCAACCCATGCAATTTGTTGTCATTTGTTTTCATATCTGTGTGAACTTTTTAATTTTGTGTGTTATTTTTGTAGGGAAAGGCATAAACGAAGCATTTTAAGACAGAAGGAATTGTGTTTGGCAATCAAAGATGAGAAACAATTCATTTGTGATGGCTGAGTAAGGAATGAAATCTTGAGACACATCCTAATGAATTTATACTACGCGAGTGGCGTATTGCGTACACAATTCCGTTGCCTTAATTATTGCTTTGATTTGCTTTTCTGTTGTAATTATCTTTATTTTCGTAGACAGGATCCAGACTTTTTGACCTTTCACGATTTCTTTTGTTGTTTAGCTAACAATCGTCCTTTGGAAGATATTAGAGCTATTATTACTCACCCTTTTTCAGGTACTATAAATTTAACCCGTCATTGCACTTTTGAAGGCATCCAGAGTTGAGAAAGAAATACATAAAAAAATGGAAGCCACTTCAAAAAGACGAGTTGAAAACATTTGTGTGTTTTGCGGTAGTACTGTTGGTACTAAACCACAATACATAGAAGCAGCACAGAATTGGGTCGAGTCTTAGCAGCAAGGAATATGCACTTAATATATGGCGGAGGAAATCTTGGATTAATGGGGATCGTTTCAAAGGCTGTACAGGAAAGAGGCAGTCATGTTTTTGGAATCATTCCAAAACCATTGGCAGAGGCAAATCTTATTGGATCATCAAACGGAGAGGAACTGATCGTGCCAGGTATGTCTGAACGACTGTGGAAATGATTAACCGTTCTGATGCTTTTATTGCTTTGCCAGGAGGCTTGGGTACATTGGAGGAAATTTTTATAGTACTATCTTGGGCGAACCTGAATATACACCAGAAACCGCTTGGACTGCTCAACGTTGATGGATTTTATGATTTTCTTTGTGTGTTTCTTGATGATGCTCGGAGAAATGGGTTCGTGTCAAAACCTATGAAAGAACTCCTCTTTACTGCCAGAACTGCTCTCCGGATCTAATTGACCAACTCATAGCCTAACCCAAAGTTGACCCTATCATTTCAAAGATAATTAGTCTGAGGACGATCGTGGTAAGAGGCGTAGAATTAATCTGGATCTTAACCTTTAATTTTCATGTAGAATTTCAACTAATCAGGTACTATCTTCTAAACTCTTCTTCTACTGTTTAAGATATTGGGGACAATGTCTCATTTAGGTTTGGGGGTGAGATATAGTTAATAGTACTTGTTTGTATTGTGTTTTTATTTTTAGTCCAAAATTTTTCGAAAAATACAAAAAAAATTGAAAAATTTTCAAAAATTACAAAAATATTTTGCGTTTTTGTGTTTTGACTACAAATGAGAAATTGGTAAAGGATAGCTGAGTAAGGAGTTTCCACTCCTGAGACGTATCTCAAACCTATTTCGAAACAAGTTAATTTTTGTTTATCTCCTTTTAAATTATTTAATTCGTGAATTCTCCTTAACACTAACTAAAATGAATCTTCATATGCTCAGTTGACAGGTATTATCAATATGCATAGTAACATACAGACATGAGCTGTAATTGAAAAGTTTGTAATATTATGTGCTCTAGTTTAATTGGAGGAAGCATCTATAAATAGTAATGGAATAAAAAAAATAAAAAAAAAATTCAGATGTACAAAAATAAAGTATCTAAGATCCGGGTTATTAAGTCTGTAAGGGTGTTTTAACACCTAGTGCCCTAAAACCAACTAGTTTGGGAGTCACTGGCCCAAAGCTCACTACATGGATCGAAGATGCTACAATATATATATATATATATATATATATATATATATATATATATCTGAAGTCTGGGTAATTAAGTCCGTAGGGGTGTCTTAACACCTGGTGCCCTAAAGCCAACTGGTTTGGGAGCCATCGACTCAACACTCGTTACATAGACGGAAAGTATTGTATATAAATAAAAAGTCAAAATTCAGAAAAATCAGAAAGAAAAATCAGAAAAATTATTCCATTGCTATAAAATGGTGTGAAATCTGATAGAACTTTAGGACAAAAATATTACTCTCTTATCAACTATACTTATGACTGTTGTGGGAAAAATGAGTTGATTAATATTTTGTTAGCTGTGTATATGGAGAATGGTAAAAATAATCGGAGAATTTACTTATTCGGTAATTTAGAATGAAACAAAACAACTAGTAACTTGGAGTAGAAGTTTCACTTGATTAGTCACTAACTTCTCTTTTCGCTTGTCTTTTTGCTTTTGTGTGCATTAGTTTTAACTAACTTTTTACTTTTGTAAAACGTTTGTGGGTATCGTTGCTGTAAACCCTCACGAGACTACAACTCGTCCACTAGGGACACCTAGGGGTTTAAAGGCTTGTTGCATACGCTAAATGCAATCGTGATCCCTACGAAAGTGGCTTAGTTAATTTCGTTTCTTTTTGTTATTTTATTTTCTGTTTTGCTCGAGGACTAGCAAAATGTTAGGTTTGGGGGTGTGATGAGTGGTAATTACATCACTTATTCCCACTCATTTAGCCTAATGTTTTGTATTGTTTCTCGAGTTTTATGAACGTTTTGATGTGTTTTGTTATTTTGCAGATAAATAAAGTTTGGAAAGCATTGGAGGCAATTTGGGACAAAAATGCGTCAACAGGGATATTTTCGTCTTTTACGCGTCGCGACGCTAAAGCCTTGCGCGTCGCAACGCCCAGCATGCGCCGGACTTGCTAACTTGCGCCTTGTGCCACGTGTCGAAATCTGATTGGTCAAAACTTGCTAACGTGCGCCGATCATGCTAACGTGCGCCGTGCCACGTGTCACCATCACAACGGTTATGCTAACGTGCGCCCGCCGCCGCGTGTTAACATCTGATTGGACCAAACCAAGCGCGTGCCACGTGTCGTCTCACCATTGGACCGAATTATTGACGAATTAGTTGCCGCCACGTGTCAAGCTGCTATTGGACCGAAATTCCCACCTATCAGCGCCTGCCACGTGTCGTCCTGATATTCGACCGTATCGCCAGCTAACCACAGCGTGACACGTGGCTCAATTATTGCTGCCGACAGACGCGTGGTCAAACCTGCGTGGACTCTGCGTGAACTGTTACCAGCGTCGCGACGCTAGTGCATTTTCAGAGTCGCGACGCTGGACCAAAATTGTTGAGTTTCAATAAAGTCCCAAGATCATAAATCATGCATAAAAACATTGATAGGTGTTGATGAAATGAAGAATACAAGCCTTCAAGCTTCTCAAACTCGCGATAATGGAGCTCCTTGTGCTGCTGGACTGCTCGGTTTTGGTCCTTCTTGTCTCTCCAAGATTCGGCCATGGATGGACTCCATGGAAGCTCCAAGCTTCAAGCTTTTCCATGCTCATAAATTCGTTTCCCTATCACCATAATATAACCCATGTGTGTGTGCTAGCACTTCTCTTCTTCCTTTGCTTCTCACAAATTCGGTCAAACCAAAAATTGGAGAACAAAAATGGCTCCAAGCCGTGAGATGAGGAAGATGAAAAGAGAGGGAAAGGGTTTCACAAAAAACGTGAATGAGAGGAGAGAGAGAGTTAAAGCTTTACTTATATATTTATTTTATTTTTTACAAATAAAATCAAATACAAAAAGCTTTAACATTTACCAAAAGTAAAAGTCAAAAAGCAAAAAGCAAAAGTTGCTTTTTCAACTTCTACATCAATCACTCAAATCAAGTGACAACATGTCATATCACTCAAAGTGACATTTGATTTGACGCTTGATGTGACTAGCGATTTGACGCACGATTTGACTTGCGTGCTGCACTCGAATTCGAAATGCGAATGCGCTCGCAAATAATCCCGGGCTCGGGTTCGCTAATTCCAAATTAACGAATTTTCCGTCGCGTCGTAATTAAATGATTACGCCTAGCGAAATCACTATTCACGTCGCTAACGAATTAATTCTAAATTAATTCGTTCGCCCGAATTAAAATCTAATTTAATTCCGCGTCGAAATCCAATTTCTAATAATATATCAAATATATTATTTTATTCGATTAATTCCAAATTAATCGTTCGATCTCTTTAATTAATATTTTATCCCAGATAAAATATCTCCGTGATTAATCCCAGATTAATTTTCTCTCTCTTCTAATTAATCCTAGATTAATAAGTGCGAGTTATACATCATCGGTGAATCTTCAGGAAGCGACCCATGAGATCTCCGGATATGTTGGCTGTAAATACGGTCGTCGGATTATCCGAACACGTAAGTACCTCGTACTACGTTTATACCGATTTACAAGACAAGGTTGGCTTCTAGCAAAGCGCCATGCCTACCCAATTCCAGAAATATTCTTACAGGAATATATAGATCTGTATCAAGCATAGTATACCGTAGTATTGTGCATATCGGCCCAGTATCGGATAGTCACGTGCTAGGGCTGGGGCTGGATAAGTGTCTGCCCCGTCCGAAGCACATGTCGGATGTCTGGTAACTAGTCTCTATAATCGGATATGCATGACCTAGTCATAATATCCCGATGGTTGCGCAACACTTAAGAGCATTAATACCGTATCCTGCGTGACATCATCTCCACTATGACTGGAGTGATACTTCCGTCTTGACATCACACCCAATACACTACGACTCTCTGATAAACCCAGAAGTGGTGTACGCAGAACCGGTTAAAGCCATGTACCACCAAGACCAAAGTCTATCGATTATCGTAAGTATTAGCGATGTAAGTATCAGGTTAAGACTTTACACACCTACCTTGATTTCGGCCTCCCATAGACACATAGTCATAATATAAATGGGATTCCGAGGGGTCTATCCAGAGCGAAGCTGTTTCCCGTACCATCGGTGAAACACGACCTCCTATCGCACTTGCATAAGTATCCAATACTTATATATATGAGAACTATGCCGTTGTGCCCTCACAACGCGCACAAGTGCAATACTAGCCTATTCCGCATTATCGATGTCCAGTCTCGATAATACTCCGGCTAGGGATATTTAATGATTAAACCTTCGGGGACTAAGACTGTCTCATATCATTCTCAGTCCAGGAACTAATAATATGGACCTATCTTCATTTATACATTTATGGTGATCTAATCACAAATGATGAGAGTGCAAGTTCCTTGTCATATAGTTAATTTGTACAACAACACCGTGATCTGTACAAATAGTGACGCTATGGGTCATTTTGTCCAACAATCTCCCACTAGGCACATAGCCAGTCACTCGAGTGTCTAACACCCGAACTATGAGGAAAGGTTTTCGTCAGCGGATTTGCTTAATTATCGTCTGACGCGATTTACACGATCATCACATCGCCACGATGTATAATCCGAACGAATCAGATGATTATAATAATATATCTGGATCGTCGATGAGACCTTTAATTCCTTAGCCTGTGCTGACGCCTATCTCAGCTGCTAAAAGAACTATATCTAATTTAATTAGATTTATTATCGATCCAAATGGCTTCTATTGCTGCCTCAGCTGCAGCAATAATCCGCATTTGTTGTTAATTCGGCAACAGTTATCTTGCTCGGAATATTTCCACCTCACTGTCCCAGTGTTCAAACTTTATAGTACCACAGTATTTACCGGTTTGGAAACTTGCAACAGTGATCCTAGTCACTTCAAGTTCTCCTACTCCATAATTTAAGACAGCATCTTTAGTTCTCTCAGATACTAACAGATGTTCTTAATCTTCAATCCAGTGACTATCACTTGGATTGACCCGATTGTGACTCCATATGCTCGAAGCGTATGAGACACCAATACAAGTATATTTTAAATGTACAATTTCCAGAGAGTGTTAACAACTCCAAATCTATCCCTGTAGATCTTTATTCATTGAATAAAGGTTGTTACTCCCCAGAATTCTACGGAGAATTTCTATGAAAGAATATCTATGAAAGCCAAGCTTTCACCAATTGTTTTATGGGAATTTCACTGTCAGTGCGCTCTCCCACTAACCTCCTTATATACACAAGAATTATTTCGTTTTGAGTCAAATCATAAACCATTATGATTATTTCAAAACGACAGTTCCAAGAACCTTATGCTTGCTTCAATCTAAACATGGATCGAATAACCCACAAACCTTGTTTATCGGTTATACAAAATCGTCAGGATGTTCTAATCATCCTCCAAAAGGTTTCCTTTTCAGGAAAGCGATTTCGATCTGTAACTGACACATTTCATAAATGAAATATGCAGTTATCAACAAGCATCTTCAAAATGGATTTACCACGGCAACAGGTAAAAGGTTGAATCGTTATTAACACAATGTTGATAACGATACCTTTCCGTCAAAAGCCCAGCTTTGTACGTTGGTATGTCGCCTTCCATGTATGTCTTCCTTGAAGACTTTTAATGTACCAATAGGCACAATGCCTTGTGGTACAACAACTAGTATCCAAAATAGTTGATATACATGGAATCCATTTCGGATTCATGGCACTTTGCCATAATAGGGAGTCGATACCTCGTATCACTTCCTCAAAACGTAGTCGGTGGATATACCTTCATAAGATTGACATCTTTATGAGGTTAGATCAGAAACCCATACCCTAGGTCGTTTTCTGACTCTATCCGATCTACTCAGTTCTTGTGTATTCGAAGATTAATGGTACAGATTCATCATTGATGAACTATTTGTGTTCCATTACGGACTTGTGCCTTGAACAGTATTACTCCGATTTTCATCGAGTATCACTATCCTCCCACTGACCACTGCATATCGGTATTCCTCTCAGGAAAAACCGCATGGTGAGCAACAATCACATTGTTCTCATGTGAGATGTATAAGTACTATACTTATGGTTTCCCTTAGGATAACCTATATTGGTACTTATCCAATTTGGGTCCTTAGTTTGGTATCATCCAAACGTTATGCCTGGCATACCCAAATTATCAGGAATGAGAAACCCGGTTTCTTTCCCGTTCATATCTAATATGTAATGTCAAACAGATTATTATGGAACCTTATTCTAA
>SKCR01001744.1:0-37319 GCA_019454045.1 Zanthoxylum bungeanum | reverse complement strand
ATCCATGTATCATCATTCTATATACATGTAAGCATTCTTATTAATCAAATTTCACAAGAACATGCTTCAATCAATTTCACCATATCATTCGGCCAAGGTCAAGATTTGGGGGAAAAATCATCCAATGCATTTTTCATAAAATTGATTCATATATGTCATTTTTAAATACAATAAGCATACATTCATCAAATTTCACAAGAACATGCTTCAATCAATTTCTCACACCCATTCGGCCAAGGTCAAAACTTTTGGGGAAAAATCATCCAATGCATTTTTCATAAAATTGATTTCATATAATGTCATTTAACATACATAAGCATACTATTCATCAAATTTCACAAGAACATGCTTCAATCAATTTTACCCAAATTTTAACCTAAAGTATTTCATGCTTAAACCTAGCTCAATGATACCATTGTTGGTTTCTATAATATGTGCCAAACAAAGATTAAGCATGTAAATACTATAAAGAATATATATAAACATGAAGTATGGCGGAATCATACTTACAATGCTTTGTGATGAAGAAGATGATCAAATGGTAGAAGCTCCAAGTTGGAAGATTCGGCCAAGAGGAGGAAGAAGACTTGAAGCTCCAAGCTCTTTGATGGTTTCCCTATCACCTCTTTTGATCCCTTGCTTGTGCTAGCAAAAATGGAGAAATAGAAGATCAAATCTTCCTTGCCCTTGTCAATGGAGTTCTCGGCAATTGAGAGAGAAGAGAGATTTTTGTGTAAAGTCTTAATTAATTTTTTGTTTTACCAAAAATCAATTTATATTTATGTTATAAATTATTAATTAATAATAAATCTATGACATAAACCATGCAATGGCTAAGAGTGTCAAACACTCAAACTCCATGCAAAGCCTTTGAGTGTAATGCACACTATCAACATGCAATGCCTTAGCATTAAAATAATGCATATAATGACAAGTGTCATGTGGGCCCCACACGTTCCCAAATGAAAGTGGGCCCACGTCCACTCACGCGTTCGGGTTCGATATTTCCGAAATACCGAACTTGCGTCGCGACGTTAATTAAATCGAATTTAAATAAACAATCCCGCCTAGCGAAATTATTATTTACGTCGCTAACGAATTATTTCTAAATTAACTCGTATGCCCGAATTAAAATCTAATTTTAATTTCGCGTCGAAATCGAATTTCAATTATTATATCGAATATAATAATCTTACTGATTAATTCCAAATTAATCGTTCTCTCTCTCTAAATAAGGCACTTTATCCAAGATAAAGTTTCTCCGTAATTAATCCAAGATTAATTAAATTCGAATCAAATATCATAGGTGAATCTTCGGGAAGCGACCCAAGAGACCTCCGGATATTTTGGCAGTAAATACGGTCGTCGGATAATCCGAACACGTACGTACCTCGTACTACGTCTTTACCGATTCACAAGACAAGGTTGGCTTCTAGCAAAGCGCCATGCCTACCCAATTCTCCAGAAATATTCTTATAGGAATATAAGATCTATATCAAGCGTAGTATACCGTAGTATTGCGTACATCGATCCAGTATCGGATGATCACATGCTAGGCCTAGGGCTGGAGATGTGTCTGCCCCGTACGAAACATATATCGGACATCAAGCAACTAGTCTCTTTAAATCGGACAATCCTGACCTGGTCATAATGTCCCGACGGTTGCAACCTTTTATAGAGTACTAGTTCTGTGCCCTGCATGATCATCACCTCCATATGTCTGAAGCGATACTTCCATCTTGACATCACACCCAGTACACTACGCTTCTCGATAAACCCAGAAGAGGTGTACACAGAACCGGTTAAGGTCCCCAACCACCAAAACCAAAGTTTACCGATTGTCGCAAGTACTAGCGATGTGTAAGTCTCAGGTTAAGACCATATACACCTACCCTGATGCGGCCTCCCATAGACACATAGACATACTACCAATGGGATTCCGCGGGGTCTATCCAGAGCGAAGCTGCTTTCCGTACCATCGGTAAAACACAACCTCCTATCGCACTTGCATAAGTATCCAATACTTAAATATATGAGAACTATGCCGTTGTGCCCTCACAACGTGCACAAGCGCAATACTAGCCTATTCCGCATTATCGATGTCCAGTCTCGATAATACTACGGCTAGGGATATTTAATGATTAAACCTTTATGGATTGATACTGTCTCATATCATCTCAATCCAGTACTAATCATATGGACTTTTGCCATTTATATATCAAAGTAAATAAAATTACAAAACGGCAAAAGGCAATTTCATTATCACATAGTTAATTTTGTACAATAATACAATATCATTTACAAACAATGACGCTATGGGACATAATGTCTAACACAAAACCCATTATTGGCTTCCCTTGTTCACGCCATTTCTGGTTTCAAAAACAGTGAGCATTTCATGCTTTTGGCGTGAGAACAAGAGGAGAAAAATAAGAGAGAGAATAATGTGTATTAGTTATTACAAAAGTGGTATAACATTTGTTTATATATTTTCCAAAAAAAATAATAAATGTTTTACCATTTAATTTGCTTTCAAAAAACAAATTAAATCTATTGTAATATCCTTGAGTGTTCCACACTCCAAAGTCAAAAGTCCATCAAGTCACATCTACTTTAATAAAGTGACATGTTGTGTGTCTTTCACTCAACCCATCAATCAAATCAATCAATCACTCAAAGTGACTTTTGATTTGACGCTTGATGTGACGATTGATTTGACGCTAGATGTGACTTGCGTCGCCGCACTCGAATTCGAAATACGAATGCGCTCGCAATCACACTCGGGCTCGGGTTCGTTAATTCCCAATTAGCGAGTTTTCCGTCGCGTCGTAGTTAAATGATTACGCCTAGCGAATTCACTATTCACGTCGCTAACGAATTAATTCTAAATTAATTCGTTCGCCCGAATTAAAATGTAATTTTAATTCTGCGTCGAAATCTAATTTCATTTAATATATCGAATATATTAATTTAATCGATTAATTCCAAATTAATCGTTATCTCTCTTTGACGATATTTTATCCTAGATAAAATATATCCGTAATTAATCTAGATTAATTTTCTCTCTCTTCTATATAATCCCAGATTATTCAAGAGTGCGAGTTGTGCGTCATCGGTGGATTATCGGGAAGCGACCCATGAGATCTCCGGATACGTGGCAGTAAATACGGTCGTCGGAGTATCCGAATCACGTACGTACCAAGTACTACGTTCTACCGATTTACGAGACAAGGTCGACTCCTAGCAAAGCACCAAGTCTTCCCAATTCTCCGGACATATCCATTTAAGAATATTAAGATCTGTATCAAGCGTAGTATACGATTGTATTGTGCATATCGGTCCAGTATCGGATAATCACGTGCCGTGCTAGGGCTGGGGCTGGATAAGTGTCTTCCCCGTCCGAAGCACATATCGGATGTCTGGTAACATAGTCTCTATAATCGGATATACATGACCTGGTCACAATATCCCGATTGGTTGCGCAACACTCAAGAGCACTAGTACCGTATCCTGCGTGACATCAACTCCAATATGACTGAAGTGACACTTCCGTCTTGACATCACACCAAATACTCTACGACTCTCTGATAAACCCAGAAGTGGTGTACTCAGAACCTGTTTAAAGTCCCCTACCACCAAAACCAAAGTTTATCGATTATCGTAAGTATTAGCGATGCAAGTCTCAGGTTAAGACTATACACACCTACCTTGATTTCGGCCTCCCATAGACGCATAGTCATAATACCAATGGGATTCCGAGGGGTCTATCCAGAGCGAAGCTGTTTCCCGTACCATCGGTGATGAAACACGACCTCCTATCGCACTTGCATAAGTATCCAACACTTATATATATGAGAACTATGTCGTTGTGCCCTCACAACGCACACAAGTGCAATACTAGCCTATTCCGAATTATCGATGTCCAGTCTCGATAATACTACGGCTAGGGATATTTAATGATTAATCCTTCGTGGACTGATACTGTCTCATATCATCTCAATCCAGGAACTAATCATATGGACCTCTCTTCATTATATATCTATGGTGATCTAATCACAAATGATGAGAGTGCAATTTCCTTATTACATAGACAATTGCTACTAAACAACACAATGATCTGTGCAAATAGTGACGCTATGGGTCATATTATCCAACACCTGTTGCCACGGTAAATCCATTTGGATAATGCTTGCGAAAGCTGTATGTTTCATTTATGAAATATGATAGCTTTACGGGAAAATCACTTTCCTGAAAAGGAAACCTTTTGGAGGATGTTTACAACATCCTGTCGGTTTTGTCGTACCAAAACTAGCAAATAAGGTTTGCGGGTTATTCAATCCATGTTTGGATTGAAGCAAGCATTAGGTTCTTGGAATTGTCGTTTTGATGTAATCATAATAGTGTATGATTTAATTCAAAACGAAATGATTCTTGTGTATATAAGAAGGTTAGTGGGAGCGCACTGACAGTGGCTGTCCTATACAATAATGATATTATGTCATTTCTTGGAAATGATATTCCCATAATACTATCGGCGAAAGCTTGGCTTTCGAGAACTCTCCGTGGAACCGTACATTGAAAAATGTACGAGACTTGGTGTCTGATACGCTTTGAGCATATGAAGTCACAAACAGGCCAATCCAAGTGATAGTCACTGGATTGATGATAAGAACATCCGCTAGTATCTTAGAGATCTAAGGATGCTTTCTTAATCTGAGGAGATGGAGAACTTGAAGTGACTGGGATCACTGTAGCAAGTTTCCTAACCGATAAAATGACTATAAGTCGCAAATGGTACTACACAGTTTGAATAACGGTACAGTGAGCTGGAAATCTTCCAAGCAAGATACTATTACCGAATAAACAACAAATGCGGGTTATTGCTACAGCTGAAGCGGCAATAGAAGCCTTCTGGGTCGATAAACAAATCTAATTAGATTAGATATAATTCTTGTAGGCACTGCATTTTTGCATGTGAGTCCCTATGATGAGTCTCATCTGGAGACACTACCTTTTTAGTTAAGGATATTGCGGGAAACGGTCGTCGGAAGGGAATCGGTGTTTCATTAGATTTTTATTCACTTGTTTAGCTCTAAGCTCGCTCGTTGGACCTCCGTTTTAAAGCACCTTTAGCCTAAAAAACCCAAAACCATTTAACCTTGGCCCAAACCCACTCACCAAACCAACACAACACCTAGCCGACCAAGACAAGGCCCACACGCCCAACCAAGGCCCACACGCCCATTCACTCTAATACACACCCAAATTAAATCAAATATTAATTAAATTAAGTATTAACTAAATGAAATATTAATTAAATTAAATAAAGAAAGAATTAAATTATTTACCAAATTAAATAAAACATAAAATAAAATCATGCCTAACTTAGATAAATCAAATATATTACATACTAAATTAAAAAAGATGACATGCCTAATTAAAATCAATCATAACAAATTAAAAATATTGACTTCCTAATCTAACAAATTAAATGCCTAATCCTAACCAATCAAATATATTGACTTCCTAATCTAAACCAATTTTGTCCCCCATCAAATCCCTTGATTTCCTTATCCAACACCAAATCAAATCCTCTCTTTAATGCCAAAATCCCTTCCTTGTGAGACAATGAGAAGCCCTAGCCCTTGTCTATATAAACAACCCCTAACCAAAGCCATCCTCTCCTCCAAGCCCTCACACACGAAAATACAAAGAAAAAAAGCCCTCCTAGTGCCACACCCATCACAAGAAACAAAGAAGCAAATAATTTCCACCCCCCTCCAAGCTCTCCATTCACGCCAATCACAAGAGTAAGTAACAAAAAATATTCTTTTCATCTCCTCCACTCCATAGCCGAACACATCACCCTCATCAACCCCTCCATAGCCGAAAATAACAAGCCTTTATACCTTCCTAAAGCCACCGAAACCAGCCCTATACAGTAGCCCTCCATCACCGAAAATTACAACCAAAAACCACACTGCAGTGAACACAAACTGCACTGTATAACACGCTATTATCACTAAAAAACTGCACTGTTTTACACGCCCAAACAGCAGCAAAAACACCTTAAAACAGCCCCCTAAATCACTTAAACCAGTAATGAAAAACTGCACTTTTAATCCTTAAGATATCACAAAAAAAAATGCACTAAAAGCCTTTAAAAAACACTCAAAACAGTCCATTAAAATGCCAAAGCAGTGACCTGAAACAGTGATAAAAAATACAGCGAAAATAGCAGCAAAACGGAGACCAAACAGTAAGCAAAACAGCAAAACAGTGAGCTAAGAAGTTAAACCAGTGAACCGGAGAAGTTGAGGCGCTTTAACCCTTCTGATCTCCGTGAAATGCAAGTCCGAAAGTCGCTAAAAAAGGTTAGACCTGAGGGTATTTTTCACACTCGTTTTCAGTTTTATTTTTATTATTTATCGAGTATTGTTCGCATGATTATTATGTTAAAATGCATGTTGTGGCCCTTGAGTAGATAAATATGCATGTATTACGAAATATTGTATGTTGTGGCCTTGGAATAAAATGAAAGATGTGTCAACTCTCGCGGTATATCGGATGGAAACCCGGATATAAATTTCATAGCCGATTCCGAATGGACGGTAGTATGATCTGTACTCGGGATACAACTCCACGTAACGCTTGAGTAAACGACACTTTCTTTTGTTTTATGTTACTTTGATTTATTATTCATCATTTAAATTCAACATGTTACTTGTTTATGCATGATGCGATCGAGCACATGAGCTTAGTAAGTCGGATTAAAGGTCCCATATTTGGAGGGGTTAAAACCCTTTACCACGATGCTTTCCCGGGCCGGTTGATGTATATTCGGTTGAATGTAAGATGTGTTCAATCGGGTATACGAAGTTTCATATAGTTATCTTTATCTTTGTACGCATTGTAATGAAAAGCGCATGGGCTTATTGTGTTGGACTAAAAAGGTTCTCCATTTGGGGAAAGAAAAGCCTAAAAGGCTACCTTTACCACGATATTTTCCGCGTCTTTCATATATTGATTGCATCATCTATCCCTTAGTCTTGGCTTAACGTATTACAATTCATATATCCGTGTCATGATAGCATTTGAGTATTATTTCTTATGGTATATCGGATGGAAACCCAGACATAAATTCCGTAGCCGATTCCGAATGGACGGTAATACGGTCTGTACTTGGGATATAATTCCACGTACCACTTGGAAAGGTGCTCACATGTGCGTTTGTGTCCATGTTAGTTATCTTCTTTTGCACCATGTCATATCATGCTTACTTTAATACCTAATTGCATCCTTAAGTGTCTTTTTGCATTATGTACTTAGTTGACTCTTTTATTTATGCATGGACATGTAATGGCTATTTGTTTATGATATGTCTATGTAATCACATGTTCGCCATTATTTGATTAGCCTTTATGTATGCTTGCGTGGTTAGTGTGTGCTTGTGTTTCCATGAAAACAATATGCCAATGAAGTTGTATGTTCGTTGCTACTTTGATGTACTTTCAAGCATGCAATCTTAGATGTGAAATACATGAATTTAGGTGTAAGTTTTATCTTTGTGCATATGGATTTAGAAGCATGATATTTTTGGAAATAAGTGTTACTTAAGCTTGATTAAATTATTACACAAATCCTTTCATTACAAGTGACATAAGTAAGGGACCATTCCGAACCCAACGGTTTGAGGTCTTCCCTTGCGAGGGCTGAGTGCGGCCTTAAATCTCATTTTCCCGGTTCACACCGGGTGGCGACTCCATTATTATTCGGTTTAGTCCCCCGTGGCTACTCCGTACTCCCGACTAGGCCGTGAGCCTAGACAAACATGCGTCATCCAGTTTATGTGTCCCACAGTCTGGCGACTCCACTGGGGATAGAGAATCGGCCCCGAAATATTGTCTTGTAATGTTTGGATTTATGTTCTAATTGACCGTGTCTATAGTGGATAAAATGGGGGTTTAATCAAAGGCATTTTGAGGCTAGGTATTGGTTTGGTGTCTTCCTTCATTCACTACCTTTCTAGAAGGAAAAGCTGTGAAGGCACCTATATAGCCATCTACCTGTAGCCTATTGTGATGGACTAATTTGAGGACTCGTTGTTTATTCCTGTCACCAAGCGATAAGAGCCTAAGAGGCTAGGGTACTTAAGAGAGCCTCGCTCCAGCCTCCATCTGGGGAATCTACAACGGGAAATCCATTTGACCGTCAGTCACACACCATAGCTCATTGGCACGTACCTTAGTGTATAAAAAAGGGTGCGCTCACTTGGTCGCTCGAACCCTTGATTGGGGAGGCCTAGTAGTGGGCCATCCTTCGCCGGTGAGAGCCTTTGTCTACACTCTTGCGAACCCACCTATAGACCGGGGTTGTATGGTTAAAGTAACAATTATTTCCTTGAGTATGTGCTTGTGGACCATCCTCATTTGGATAGTGTTCGACTATTGTCAGAAATGCGAACTTGCTAGGCCATTTAAACTGGGGCGAGTTCGTACCTTATAACTATTAGGCCCAAAGCTTTTGAAATGTTGATGGGCCATTATGTAGAAATCATTGGTTTATGTTTGCATTATCTTTCTTTTATGCTTGTGTTTGGGAACATCGTCGTTTGGATCCATTTGGACCATTTGTCATGGGATATGGGCTTGTTGGGCCATTTAAATTGGGACAAGAACGCATTTTATGATGATTGGGCCAAATGCTTCTAAGTGATTGATGGGCCACTTTGTGCTTGTGTTCGGAACATTACCATTTGGAATTAGTTGGGCTCCTTGCCATGAGATGTGAACTCGTTGGGCCATTTAAACTGGGACGAGTTCACTCCTATGACAGTTAGCCCAAAAGCTTCTAAAATGATAACGGGCCGATTTGTCTGAAAATTTTAGTTGATTTAGTATGTTATATATGTTACATGCATCTCATGCACCTCATACATATATATATCATATTAACACCTTCTATGTCTCAAGAAAGACATCATAGATACCGTTTGGGTTAGAGAAGGGACAAGACTCACTAAAAGAACAGTAACATGCATGAGTGAATCCAATAACGAGGTATCCCGTATGGATCAGTTAGAGAACGGTTTCGCCAAGATTACCGAACAGTTGCAAGCCTTGACTACCGCCATGGAAAATATGGATGTACCTCGTGCTGGGGGAAATTCTGAGAATGTGAGGCCCGATGAGCCTCTGAATGGGTTGGGGGATGATATCCCCACTTTTGATGATGACATGGCAGAGTATGCAACAGGCAGAGTGATTGGGTCTCAGGCAGAATTTCAGAAGCTCCGGGATCAGGTTGAAACCGTTACCCGTAAAATGAGGGGTAAACATGAAGAGTTGTTAGATTATGAGGCAATGACCTTCAGAGAACAGCTGACAGCTCAGTTTAAAATGCCCGACATGGCCAAGTTTAATGGGAATGGAGACCCGAGTGTCCATCTGCAGCAATATGTCTCAGTCATGAGTTCAGTGGGCCTATCACATCGCCAGGTCCAAAAGATGGTTGGGATGTCACTCGAGGGGGCACCTGTGGTTTGGTATCATAACCTTGAGAAAAAGGTTAAGGAAGATTGGAGAGAACTAGCTGATGCTTTTCTAAAGCAATATGTTACAGACTTAGAGATTGACTTGTCACTCCGTGATTTGGAGAACACTAAACAGAAGCCAGAGGAATGTTTCAAAGAGTATGTGGATCGCTGGGGAAGCCAGCTTTTGAAAATGCAGACTCGGCCTTCAGAGAAAGACCAAATTAAGATGATTATCAAGGGCACCAAGCCCTTTATTTATGGTAAGCTGAGGAGGATGACCTCCATGATTACTGATTTCCGACAGTTGAGAGAGACTGTTATGGATATTTAAGAAGACGAGGCTGAAAACAGAAAGTTTTATGGCCAGAATAGAAGAACTTTTGGGGGGCATTCTGAGACAAAACCCGCTACTGCCGAGGTTGCTGCCATCAAGAACCGGCATTTCTCTAACCTGGGGAAGCCGTTATCTAAGGAGCTTGAGAAATGAAGGGACAAGGACTCCTAAAACCTTAGAGCCTAAACCACGTCCAGATTATATACCACCCAACCTTGACCTAAGCTTGTATTGTCACTTCCATCAGAGGAGAGGCCACGAAACTGAAAACTGCACCCGCCTTAGGCATGAAATCCAAAACCTCATCGATGCTCACAAGATACCCGACCCGAGAAAGAACAACCCAACACATATTGGAACCCCCTACCAAATTACCACTCCGTTCCAGGACCCACCTACATGATCAACTCTGGATTGCCCGAAACTTTTGTCCTCCAAACCCTTAACCACCAAGCTTCTTACATGGAGATAGGGGATGACAGTGAAGAACCGTAGGTCAAGAAAGAATGCAATGCTGCGAATGATGAAGTTGTTCCTCCTAGTTTATATGATCCTGCGTTTTTAATATAGACATTGATTTGGTCTACATGTTCGAATCATTTCTTAAATGATAATAAAGACGTTCATTTTGTTTACTTGCCTGAGTCTCTCCCTCCAACCTGCAACATGAGTATATTTGAGAAAAGCATTCAACATTGGTACTATGAAATTCAGTGATGTTTAGAACACGGGGAATCTTCGGAAGCAACAACAGTACAGTCAGTTTCAAAAATGAATCAGTATCAGCTTGGGGGCGAGGCCAACATTATCATCATCAGTTTAGGGGCTTAGGCCCACATCAGCATCAGTTTGGGGATGAGTCCCAGGGCCGAGGCCCACATCAGTATCAGGTTAGGGCCAAGGCCCACATCAGTTTTGTAGGGGTTATTTAGGGGGTGAATCCGGTAATGCAGCGGAAGCGGTGAAAATCCGATTTTCAGATTTCAAAACTTTTTCTTGGATTAATTAAATAAACATATTTATTTAATTGCCCAATAATCAAATTATGAAAACAAAATTTCAAATGAATCATATTCAAGTGAAATTACCAAATTACCCTATATGGTATTTTGTCCATTTTAGTCCGAAATTGATCCAATCAATTTTGAATGATTCTAAATCATTTCTAAGATGAACTTAGCATGTTCAAAACATCAAAACACCAAAACCACAAGAATCCCCAAATTTCCTATCAAGGTCGTGAGCCTCCATTTGGTACCAATTTGTGCATTTTGCACTTTCATGCTTCAAGACACATCCAAATGATATCCAATCAACATGAAACTTTATATGCTAATATACACACACAAATACACAACATATATGAAAACCCCCAAATTTGGAGTTAGTCATAAACCCTAATTTTTCAATTTCCTCAAATTGGACAAATTAGGCCATATACATTAAATCAATTGTTTCAATCATCAATCTTACATCTAATTCAAGTCTCAATACAATGAAACAACTCAAGATCAAATCTAGGTCATTTAAGAGTGGGTCAACAACTCTAGATTAGCAACTTGGTTTCTAAAACCTTAAAAGAATGTTTACAACTACACTAGTTACAAACTTCCTTCATCATACATGCTTTACACCTTCACCAAAACTTCCATCAACAAAAACCACAAAGAACAAAGAAGGAAATAACCTAAGGATATCATATATTGAAGCCTAGATCCTAAGGAACAATTTCCTTACTAATAGTAAGTTGGAAAAAACTTACTAAAATCAAGCTTTCCTTTGATCTTTCTTTCTTTCTCAAGCTTCCTTTAGGTTTCTTCAATGGTGTTTTTGTTTTAGTAAAGTGTATTAGGTTATTAAATGCAAATGAAATGAAAACAATATATACTTGTTGAAAATAAGCCCTTGGCCGAAAATCAACAAACATATACAACAAATTAATTTCATTTTCATTTGACATTAATTTGATCAAGTTGATTAAATATCCAAAAACACTTTATTAGATATTTATAACTTGGTCAACAAAGGCAAATAATCCATTTAAATCAAATATCCTAAGTTAAAATATTTATATTTTAATTAATTTAATCATTTAACAATTAAATAATTAATTAATTAATTAAATACAAATATATTAATATATATATAATATTCATTAAATATTAAAAATATATATTCATTTAGGATATAAGTCAATAACAACTCATTTTGACTATTAATAATGTGTATTTAAATTAATCAAGTATTAAATGTAAATACACAATAATTAGGCAAATGACTATCTAGTCCCTTTAGCACGTATCTTGCGTTAACCTTTAAACGACTTTATAAATAATCAATATTATTTATTAATGTTGCTCTAGTGCTCTACGAGTATGTTTCATTATTGAGACTCTCTAGATTCTGGTATATCCGTCACGAAATCTAATTTCGTGTCCATAATCTATCCACCCGTAGATTATGACGATCACAGATAATCTCGCTGAACCATACAGGTCGAGTCATGGAAAATGTATAATTCCTCCGTCACAGGTATCCGATAAATCCCAGAGATATAGATGTAAACGTCAAATCTCTATTGGGATATCCAGTCAACTATTCTATTAGCAATCTCAAAAGAATGTTTAGAACTAGCTTCTAAACTTTACCACGGGCCCATGGATTTATCTGATTTCTAATCATATGGACTACCTATGCTCTGGTACACAGAACTGACGGATCCTATCTTGATACACATAGGACACCCTGAGGATCTGTCTACACCCAACGAACAGGCGGAGGTCTGGTCTAAATAGATCGGTGACGTGACTGCCGTCTAAGTGTAGAAGATGTCTCATTTGCCCACAATGGCATCTCAAGTCTAAGAATCACAAGTGATACTCAACCAAGAAGATTCTTATTGACGCTGGTGTACCATCCATTAAGAATCTTCGGTGATCGTTCAGTGTTTATCCGCTATAAACACCTACACGTCTATACTAGTCTCCAAGACTAATGGTTCATTGAGAAACCATTGGAATCATATATTACAGTATACGACATGTACCACGGTCTCAACGGGTTTACTATACTGACCAAGTAGTGTAAACCTTGACCAGGAACTGTCTGAGAATGACAACGTCATGATACTTCTCAATGTCCGTTGCGACGCTTTTGCAACTGTATCATGACTAATCATTCTCGGGTCATAACGTCTTTACCATATAGAAATATAGATTATATTATAGAAACTGCATATATTATTCATATAATAATGTTTTACAGAAGTATTTAACAGAAATACAACCGGGAATTGGCGCTCTGAGCACCATCCCCAACAAAATCTCCCACTTGCTCTAGTGCCAATATCAATTGTATCTAATACCCATCGACTCCACGTGTTTATCAAACAGCTTCGGAGGTATGGCCTTCGTCAGCGGGTCTGCTACATTATCTTCACTCGGTACCTTGCACACGACAATATCCCCTCGCGACGGATCTCTCGAATGATGTGGTACTTGCGTTCCACATGCTTCGACTTCTGATGCGCCCTCGTTCCTTTGCTTGCGCAATGGCTCCAGTATTATCACAGTATAACGGAATCGCATTCTCGATACTTGGGACAACTCCCAATTCTGTGATAAAATTCTTTATCCACACAGCCTCTTTTGCAGCTTCAGAAGCTGCAATATATTCCGCCTCAATGGTGGAATCAGCTGTCGATCCCTGTTTGGAACTCTTCCAACAAACTGCACCTCCGTTAAGGGTAAAGACAAATCCAGATGTAGACTTTCTATCATCGGGATCCGATTGAAATCGGAGTCTGTATACCCATTAACCTGCAGTTCGTTCGTCCCTCCATAAATTATTAACTTATCCTTAGTACCTTTAAGATACTTTAGGATATGTTTAATGGCCATCCAATGGTCATTACCTGGATTGGACTGATATCGACTAGTTACGCTAACAGCGAAACTGATATCAGGCCTCGTATATAACATGGCATACATTATGCTACCCAAACATGAAGCATAAGGTTGGTTAGACATTCTAACCTTCTCATCTTCTGTTTGTGGACACATCTTCTTGGAAAGATGAATCCCATGTCTGAACGGTATGTTTTCTGTCTTACAGTTACCAAAGATATACCGTTCCAAGATCTTATCTACGTACGTTGATTGGGATAACCCAATCAGCCTCCTTTGTCTATCTCTATAGAGTTTATCCATAAAACATAGGAAGCTTCTCCCAGGTCCTTCATGGAGAAATTCTTACAGAGGTACGCTTTCACGCTTTGCAACATACCTAAATCATTCCCAATGATTAGGATGTCATCAACATATAGGACTAAAAATACGACCATGCTCCCACTGGCCTTCTGATACACACAGGATTCTTCCGAATTCTTGAGAAAACCAGACGATCTAATAATCTCATCGAATCAAAGATTCCAACTTCGTGAAGCTTGTTTAAGTCCATAAATGGACTTCTTAAGCTTACATACCATGCCTGAGGTTTCGCTGGATGTGAAACCTTCCGGCTGTTCCATATAGATTTCTTCATCAAGAAATCCATTTAGAAAAGCCGTTTTGACATCCATTTGCCAAATCTCGTAGTCATGATACGCACTATATAAAGCAAAATCCGGATAGACTTAAGCATTGCTACCGGCGAAAAGTTTCATCGTAGTCGACGCCAGGTCGCTGCGTGTAACCTTTTGCTACAGTCGGGCCTTGTAAGTTTCAACCTTACCGTCAGGCCCGCGCTTCCTCTTGTAAACCCATTTACAACGATAGGAACAATTCTTCGGGAAGCGGAATCAGTCCCAAACTTGATTTTCATGCTTGAGTCTATCTCGGATTTCTGGCACTTTGCCATTTCACGGTCGATGTCCCACATCGATTCTCTATAGGTGAAAGGATCGTCTCTTCAACTAGAGAACATACCAGACTCTTTTCTTGTATCAAATACAAGCTTTCAGGAGGTTCTAGATGTTAGTTTCTAATCTAGGTCCCAAGAATCATGAATCAGCAGAAAACGCATGAATCATCAAAGGATAAGGCGGAATACATCTCACATTGATTTGGTTTGATGCTAGAAATGTGTTGTTTCTAATATAGGTCCCAAAATCATGAAATCAAGCACAAAATTCGCATGAATACACAAAGGAGTAAGGGCGGAATCATAACTCACAATGATTGGATTTGATGCAAAGAACAAGATGCGTTTCCTTCCTCCTGTTAAGCTCGGCAGTGAGCTTCTGTGACAGTGGGCTGCTCGGTTTTGGTGTATTGTCTCCTCCATGATCCGGCCATTGATGAACCACCATTGAAGCTCCAAGCTTCAAGCTCCAAAAAAATCCAAGCTCATAAATTCGTTTCCCTATCACCTATGTATAACCCAGGTGTGTGCTAGCACCACATCTTCTTCTTTGCTTCTCTCAAATTCGGTCAAACCAGAATTTTTGGAGAAAAATCGGCTTGAAGCCGTGAGGAAGAGAAGAAGAAAAGAGGGGGAGAAAAAAACGTAAAGGGGAGAAAAGAGAGTTAAAGTGAATTGGTTTTATGTATTTTTAATTTCCAAAATTAATAATAATAACACCTTTTACCATTTTTCAAAAAGCAAAAGTCAAAAGTAAAACATCAATCAATGTTTTCACTTTTACCCATCACTTTTATCTATCACATCAAGTCACTTTAATAAAGTGACAACATGTCAAGTCACATCACATCACTCAAAGTGACAAGTGATTTGACAATTGATGCGACTAGCGATTTGACGCTTGATTTGACTTGCGTGCCGCACTCGAATTCGAAATGCGAATGCGCTCGCAATCACCTCGGGCTCGGGTTCGCTAATTCCAAATTAACGAATTTTCCGTCGCGTCGTAATTAAATGATTACGCCTAGCGAAATCACTATTCACGTCGCTAACGAATTAATTCTAAATTAATTCGTTCGCCCGAATTAAAATCCAATTTTAATTCCGCGTCGAAATCTAATTTCGTATAATATATCGAATATATTATTTTATCGATTAATTCCAAATTAATCGTTCTCTCTCTTTAAACGATATTTTATCCCAGATAAAATATCTCCGTAATTAATCCCAGATTAATTTTCTCTCTCTTCTAATTAATCCCAGATTAATTAAGTGCGAGTTATACGTCATCGGTGAATCTTCAGGGAGCGACCCATGAGATCTCCGGATATGTTGGCAGTAAATACGGTCGTCGGACTATCCGAACACGTAAGTACCTCGTACTACGTTTATACCGATTTACAAGACAAGGTTGGCTTCTAGCAAAGCGCCATGCCTACCCAATTCTCCAGAAATATTCTTACAGGAATATATAGATCTGTATCAAGCGTAGTATACCGTAGTATTGTGTATATCAGCCCAGTATCGGATAGTCACGTGCTAGGGCTGGGGCTGGATAAGTGTCTGCCCCGTCCGAAGCACATGTCGGATGTCTGGTAACTAGTCTCTATAATCGGATATACATGACCTTGTCATAATATCCCGATGGCCGGCCAGCACTTAAGAGCACTAATACCGTATCCTGCGTGACATCATCTCCACTATGACTGGAGTGATACTTCCGTCTTGACATCACACCCAATACACTACGACTCTCTGATAAACCCAGAAGTGGTGTACGCAGAACCGGTTAAAGCCCTGTACCACCAAGACCAAAGTCTACCGATTATCGCAAGTATTAGCGATGTAAGTCTCAGGTTAAGACTATACACACCTACCTTGATTTCGGCCTCCCATAGACACATAGTCATAATACCAATGGGATTCCGAGGGGTCTATCCAGAGCGAAGCTGTTTCCCGTACCATCGGTGAAACACGACCTCCTATCGCACTTGCATAAGTATCCTACTTATATATATGAGAACTATGCCGTTGTGCCCTCACAACGCACACAAGTGCAATACTAGCCTATTCCGCATTATCGATGTCCAGTCTCGATAATACTCCGGCTAGGGATATTTAATGATTAAACCTTCGGGGACTGATACTGTCTCATATCATTCTCAGTCCAGGAACTAATCATAGGGACCTCTCTTCATTTATATATCTATGGTGATCTAATCACAAATGATGAGAGTGCAATTCCTTGTCACATAGTTAATTTGCTACAACAACACAATGATCTGTGCAAATAGTGACGCTATGGGTCATTTTGTCCAACAATCTCCCACTTGGCACATAGCCAGTCACTCAAGTGCCCTACACCCGAACTATGTACGGTTGGCTCAAACTGCTGAGAAAAGATTTTCGTCAGCGGATTGGAATGATTATCATCTTGATACGATTTATTCGATCATCACATCGCCACGATATATGATCCGAATGAATCAGATGAGTATCTAAGTATGTATCTGGATCGTTGATGAGACCATTAATTCTTTAGTCTGTGCTGACGCCTAGCTCAGCTGCTAACAGAACTATATCTAATCTAATTAGATTTGTATCGACCCAAATGACTTCTATTGCTGCTTCAGCTGCAGCAACAACCCGCATTTGTTGTTTATTCGGTAACAGTATCTTACTTGGAAGATTTCCAGCTCACTGTACCGTTATTCAAACTATATAGTACCGTTTGCGACTTTTAGTCGTCTTTATCGGTTATAGGAAACTTGCTACAGTGACCCCAGTCACTTCAAGTTCTCCTTCTCCATAGACTAAGACAGCATCCTTAGTTCTCTAAGATACTAACGGATGTTCTTAACATCAATCCAGTGACTATCACTCGGATTGGCCTGTTTGTGAATCCATATGCTCAAAGCGTATGATACACCAGGTCTCGTACATTTTTCAATGTACGGTTTCTAGGAGAGTATTGCGAAAGCCAAGCTTTCGCCGATATTTATTTTATGGGAATATCATTTCCAAGAAATGACGTATTATCATTATTTTATAGGACAGCCACTATCAGTGCGCTCCCACTAACCTCCTTATATACACAAGAATTATTTTCGTTTTGAATTAAATCGTACACCATTATGATTATATCAAAACGATAATTCCAAGAACCTAATGCTTGCTTCAATCCAATCATGGATCGAATAACCTGCATTATCCAAATGGATTTACCGTGGCAACAGGTAAAAGGTTGAATCGTAATCAACACAATGTTGATAACGATACCTTTCCGTTAAAGCCTAGCTTTATACGTGGTATGTTGCCATCCATGTATGTCTTCCTAGAAGACTTTTAAGTACCATTAGGCACAATGCCTTGTGGTACATCAACTAGTATCCAAACTGGTTGATATACATGGAATCCATTTCGGATTACATGACACTTTGCCATAATTAGGGAGTTGATACCTTGTATCACTTCCTCATACGTAGTCAGTTAGTATTCCTCAATAAGATAGACATCTTTATGAGGTGCGATCAGAAACCCATACCCCAGGTTGTTTTCTGACTCTATCCGACCTACGCGGTTCTTGTGTATTCGAAGATTAATGGTAATAGTCTCATCCTGGATGAACTATTCATGTTCCATTAAGATTCAGTGCCTTGAACAGTATTACTCCGATTTCCATCGAGTTATACTATCCTCCCACTTACCACTGCATATCGGTATTCCTCTCAGGAGGAAAACCGTATGGTGAGTAACAATCTAATTGTTCTCTTGTGAGATGTATAAGTACAATACTTATGGTATCCCTAGGATAACCTACATTTGGCACTTATCCTATTTGGGTTTTAGTTTGGTATCATCCAAACATATGCCTAGCATACCCAAATTATCAAGAATGAGAAACCCGGTTTCTTTCCCGTTCATATCTAATATGATATCTGTCAAACAGATTATTATGGAACCTTATTCAAAATAAGTTCTTGCACTGTTTAAAGCTTATCCGTTGAAGGAAATGGTAGCTCAGAGCGACTCGTGATTAACCTTATTATGTCTAACAAAATTCGGTTAATCCGTTCGGACACACCGTCAAACTGACGTATTCCGGGAGGAGTCCTTATTTGAAAGAATACTATACTCTTTCATAAAACTAGAAACTTATTGCTTAAGTATTTTCCATTACAGTCTTACCATGACGGTTTAATACTTTAGCCGATCTATTTGTCTATTTCGTGTCGAAACTCTAAAAGTTTCCGATTTGTGTTTCAAAAGAAACACATAACCATACGCGATGCCACATCCGTACAGGTCACGAAATATTCATATCCATATCTAGCCTAGCTAGACATGGGCCCACTTGCTTCACTATGAAGTAGGGCTAACAGATCGGTGGCATTTACACTTTTACCAAGTAAATAGTGTTTTAGGCACTTTGCCCAAATAGACTAGATTCGTAGACTTTATTTGAATGGAATCAAATCAGTCCTAGTACCCGCTCTTCAAAAGTGCGGATATACGATTCTTGTTTAGTAGTGTCCCTGACAACTATGCCACAATTAAGTTTCTTAACTGATCAAATCAATTTGAGCTATTTATTTGTCATGTTATATATTTGAGATATTATTTATATTCAAAATATAAATCCTGTTATTCACATCTAATGTGTTTATCTCAATATCATCTTTATATAATGAAACACTTTAGTGTTCTAGAATATAAAGGTACACCCGCAGCGGGTTATACGCGATATAGAGATAATGTTTCTAGTCAAACTAGCTACATTATAACAGTTTCTAAATTTAAGTACTAACCCGAAGGTAGTTCCTAAATTCAGGTATCTACGGTTAAAACAGCGACTTTCGTCCTGTTTCCAATTCGCAGATAAATCTCAATTGAAGTCAGTATCCTGTTCAAAACAGATTCTGAACATCAATATATTTTATGTACCACACTAAGTATCTAAAATCCAATTTTAATACTAGCTGTGAACATAATTATGACAAACATATTTGAAGTCAGAGCCTTGCTCGTCTCTATTCTTCTTAGGATATGTCCTTTATCTTCCAGAAGATTATAATGATTTTGCCTGTTTCAACTTCGAACCTTTGGCAAGCCTCGTGTTTCTGGAATATCGAATTAAGGTGCGCCTTGCGCTACAAGCTTAATATATTATTTTATCAAATAAAATAACCTATTAATTTCCAGGACCATCCTGAAACTTTATTCCCAATTTGAAAATTAAAATCGTTTAAATACATTTTCGCCCAGGATTATCTTAAACACTAATCTTTCATTTTTATCTTGATTCTAATAGTCCAACTATTAATCAACGATTTGTGGTACTATTTATTATAATGATTATAATAGTCCAACTATATAATCAAATATAATCTAAATTAATTAACCTCAATTACATTGATTACTATAGTCCAACTATAAAATCAACTGTAAACTGAATTAATTAATTCAAATATATTGATTAATATAATCCAATTATATATAATCAAATATAATACAGTCCAACTGTTATTAAAACAACAATTTAAATATTAGTCCAACTAACATTTAATCTAACGACGAAATAATTTGAATGAGCGCGTATGGCGAGTAATTGAACGAGTATTGCAAATTCAATTCTTGCCTCCCACTATTTTTCGGCGAGCCTCTAACCCTCTGTCGAGTACTCGGGAAACCGTGTTTCCTAGTGGGCTAGGATCCCGTTAAATATCACACAATCTTGACTTTGGCCAACAAATTGTATGATAATTAACTAGGTAGATCTCGAAGATCAATTGGATCCCATCCAATTCCTAGATCCAGTAGGCGGATATCCAAATCCTAAACATATATCTTATATATGCCAATACATCCAATGTATTACCTAACCTTTTTCCTCTGAATCAACTAAGCCTTGGCTTTGGCACAACAAACCTAGTGATCCCAGTCAAGCGCGACCCATTGACCATGGAAAGCTTCGTAATCAATGTCGATGGACAAGAAGTGGTCTTGACTTTGGCCAACAAACCACAACTTGGACAAGACACCGATATGGAACAAAGCTCTCGTGATTCAAACACATCTTCGACGGACAAAGGGCTTGACTTTGGCCAACAACCCAATGCCAATCTCGGATCTTGAGTAAGAATCACTCAATGGAAGGAAAAACACTTGATATTGAGCGAGGGTTTTTCGCGTGCAATTGGCTACCAATTTATTATCTTTATTAAGGTCTCATCATCATACACCCTTAAACATGCATTCTAAACACATAATAAGCGCATATGAAATAAAATAATAATGATATATGGATGGATACTTTACATTGATCCTAGATCAAATCTCTCATTTTCTCTCTCCAAAGCTAGCACATGTATTTACTTCTACCCGTTACACTACACTTCTAAAGAAACCTCATTTACATTGAGGGGAATAGGTGAGAAGAGAATACAAAGAGTATAGAGGTGATAAGGCTGGACACGCAGGTCCAATTAATAAATCAAATTTATTACAATTTCCAAAATTGTCCCACCCGACTAATATCCATTATTCATGCATCGCAACCATGTATTCATACAAGCATGTTATCAATCAATCTAATCCAATTAATTAATCTGATAATTAGTGATCATCCAATGTTCAAACAACGATTTGATTTTTGCTCGAGTCAAACTCGTTTTGCGAATAAGTACTCAAAGTACGAATTCTTGAATTAAATTAAACTACATAATTAAATCCAATTTAATACGCATTTAATTCTAATTCACTATTTAATTCCAAATTAAATATTACACTTTTATTAACGAACCTTTACGACTTAAATTCCAAATTTAATCGCAACGGGTCTCAAAGCCCGATTAACATCTAATGTTTATTTAATTAAAGTCCAATGGGCTTTTAATTAATTTCTATAAGGCGTGGACTTTTGGTCAACTCGGGTCAAACCGAATAACCAAAATCCAATCCGGGAGTTACCCCATAAGCCTTTAAATTAATTTTGGCCCATTAGGCCCAATTAAATAATTAAGGTCCATTAAGTCATAATTGGACTTTATGGATGCGGTTTTAGGCCCAATTGGATCCAACCAAATTGGCCTAAACTAACTTTGTACAACAAAGCCCAAAAGCCCAATCACAACCTTAAAGGCCCAATTTCCAAAATAAGCCCAATTAATTAACTTATAAAATTCTAAATTCCATAATTAATTAACCTAAGTGTAATACACAATTAACCACCCAATTAATATTTCTAAAACATCAATTAGCATACTTAATCATGCACTTTAATGACAAATAGTGTCCAACACAATTTTATAAAATCAAACCCAATTTACATGCTTTTGTTCTCGGCAATTAGGGGTTTTTTCCAATCCGATTCGGTTTCAATCCAATTGAATCCACAATCATCATTTCCCAAATCAATTCAATTCATCCAATGAATTAAAATCAAAAAACACAATGAATTTCATATTCAATTGAATTCGGCCAAGCCACTTTAATTTGGGAAAATTGTTCCAAATCAAAATTCAATCCAATCAAATTTCAAAACAACATTACCCAATTGTTTTAAGTCATCCAATGATCAAACAAACAAAATCACCAAGAAATTAGGGTCTTTAATTTCGGCCAACATAAGCAATTTGGGGAAATTGTTCCAAACAATTTCAACAAATTGATCCAATCAATCCTCAATTAAACATACTTTAAGCATTCTAATCATCCATTTCATCACATGCTCAAAATCAAGTTTACCCAATTTGTCACTTTATGCCAACATAAAAAATTGGGGAAATTTGTTCCAAACATAATTTCAACAAATTGATCCACATCTTAAATTAAACATACTTTAAGCATTCTCATCATCCAATTTCACAAAATATGCTCAAAATCAAGTTTACCAAATTTGTCACTTATGCCAACATAAAAAAAATTGGGGAAATTTGTTCCAAACATAATTTCTTCAAATTGATCCAATCAATCATTAATTCAACAACATTTAAGCATACTTAATCAATCAATTTAATCAAATCATGCTTCAATTGATTTTACCCAATTTGTCATGCCCAAAATTTAGGGAAAATTGAATCCAATCCAATTTCATGAAATTGATCATACACAACTTCAATTCAACCTCATTCAAGCATACTTCATCAAACAATTCAACCAAATCATGCCTAAATCGAGTTTACCCAATTTTAACCCTAACTTTTTCATGCTTGATATAGCTCAAGATACCATTGTTGAGTTCTAATATAGGTCCCAAGATCATGAAATCAAGCACAAAACGCATGAATACATCAAAGGAGTAAGGCGGAACATAACTCACATTGAACGGTTTTGGATGCGAAGAACAAGATGCGTTTTTCCTCCTTGTTAAGCTCGGCAGAGCTTCTGTGACAGTGGGCTGCTCGGTTTTGGGTGTTTGTCTCCTCCATGACGGCCATTGATGACCACCATTGAAGCTCCAAGCTTCAAGCTCCAAAAACAAATCCAAGCTCATAAATTCGTTTCCCTATCACCTATGTATAACCCAAGGTGTGTGCTAGCACCACTCTTCTTCTTTCTTCTCTCAATTCGGTCAAACCAGAATCGGAAGAAATCAAACCAGAATTTTTGGAGAAGAAATCGGCTTGAAGCCGTGAGGAAGAGAAGAAGAAAAGAGAGGGAGAAGGAAAACGTAAAAGGAGAGAGAAGAGTAAAGTGTAATTAGTTTATATTTTTTAATTTCAAAATTAATAATAATAACACCTTTTACCATTTTTCAAAAAGCAAAAAGTCAAAGTAAAACTCAATCAAGTTTTCACTTTTACCCATCACTTTTATCTATCACATCAAGTCACTTTAATAAGTGACAACATGTCAAGTCACTCACATCACTCAAAGTGACAAGTGATTTGACAATTGATGCGACTAGCGATTTGACGCTTGATGTGACTTGCGTGCCGCACTCGAATTCGAAATGCGAATGCGCTCGCAATCACTCTCGGGCTCGGGTTCGCTAATTCCAAATTAACGAATTTTCCGTCGCGTCGTAATTAAATGATTACGCCTAGCGAATTCACTATTCACGTCGCTAACGAATTAATTCTAAATTAATTCGTTCGCCCGAATTAAAATCTAATTTTAATTCCGCGTCGAAATCCAATTTCTATAATATATCGAAATATATTATTTTATCGATTAATTCCAAATTAATCGTTCTCTCTCTTTAATTAATATTTTATCCCAGATAAAATATCTCCGTAATTAATCCCAGATTAATTTTCTCTCTCTTCTAATTAATCCCAGATTAATTAAGTGCGAGTTATACGTCATCGGTGAATCTTCAGGAAGCGACCCATGAGATCTCCGGATATGTTGGCAGTAAATACGGTCGTCGGACTATCCGAACACGTAAGTACCTCGTACTACGTTTATACCGATTTACAAGACAAGGTTGGCTTCTAGCAAAGCGCCATGCCTACCCAATTCTCCAGAAATATTCTTACAGGAATATATAGATCTGTATCAAGCGTAGTATACCGTAGTATTGTGTATATCAGCCCAGTATCGGATAGTCACGTGCTAGGGCTGGGGCTGGATAAGTGTCTGCCCCGTCCGAAGCACATGTCGGATGTCTGGTAACTAGTCTCTATAATCGGATATACATGACCTTGTCATAATATCCCGATGGCCGGCCAGCACTTAAGAGCACTAATACCGTATCCTGCGTGACATCATCTCCACTATGACTGGAGTGATACTTCCGTCTTGACATCACACCCCATACACTACGACTCTCTGATAAACCCAGAAGTGGTGTACGCAGAACCGGTTAAAGCCCTGTACCACCAAGACCAAAGTCTACCGATTATCGCAAGTATTAGCGATGTAAGTCTCAGGTTAAGACTATACACACCTACCTTGATTTCGGCCTCCCATAGACACATAGTCATAATACCAATGGGATTCCGAGGGGTCTATCCAGAGCGAAGCTGTTTCCCGTACCATCGGTGAAACACGACCTCCTATCGCACTTGCATAAGTATCCAATACTTATATATATGAGAACTATGTCGTTGTGCCCTCACAACGCACACAAGTGCAATACTAGCCTATTCCGCATTATCGATGTCCAGTCTCGATAATACTCCGGCTAGGGATATTTAATGATTAAACCTTCGGGGACTGATACTGTCTCATATCATTCTCAGTCCAGGAACTAATCATAGGGACCTCTCTTCATTTATATATCTATGGTGATCTAATCACAAATGATGAGAGTGCAATTTCCTTGTCACATAGTTAATTTGCTACAACAACACAATGATCTGTGCAAATAGTGACGCTATGGGTCATTTTGTCCAAGGGAAATCCAACATGAAAACAAAACCCCTTTTCCCTTGTTCAAGCTCGGTTTTGGCCTCCCTTGGACTGCTATCATGCTCGGTTTGGCTGTCTTTGTGGACAAAATGACCCATATCGTACTATTTTGCACGATCATTGTGTTGTTGTAGCAAATTAACTATGTGACAAGGAAATTGCACTCCATCATTTGTGATTAGATACCATGATATATAAATGAAGAGGTCCCTATGATTTAGTTTCCTGGATGAGATTATATGAGACAGTATCAGTCCACGAGGATTATCATTAAATATCCCTAGCCGTAGTATTATCGAGACTGGACATCGATAATGCGGAATAGGCTAGTATTGCACTTGTGCGCGTGTGAGGGCACAACGGCATAGTTCTCATATATATAAGTATTGGATACTTATGCAAGTGCGATAGGAGGTCTGTTTCACCGATGGTACGGGAAACAGCTTCGCTCTGGATAGACCCTTCGGAATCCCATTGGTATTATGACTAGGTGTCTATGGGAGGCCGAAATCAAGGTAGTGTGTATAGTCTTAACCTGAGACTTACATCGCTAATACTTACGACAATCGGTAAACTTTTGGTTTTGGTGTGGGGATCTAACTGGTTCTGTGTTCACCTCTTCTGGGTTTATCAGGAATCGTAGTGTATTGGATGTGATGTCAAGACGGAAGTGGTCACTCCAGTCATAATGGAGATGATGTCACGCAGGATACGGTATTAGTGCTCTTAAAGTGATGCGCATCCAATCGTGATATTATGACCAGGTCATGAATATCCGATTATAGAGACTAGTTACCAGACATCCGATATGTGTTTCGGACGGGGCAGACACTTATCCAGCCCCAGCCCTAGCCACGTGATTATCCGATACTGGGCCGATATGCACAATACATTAGTATACTACGCTTGATACAGATCTTATATTCTTAATGGATATGTCCGGAGAATTGGGTAGACTTGGTGCTTTGCTAGAGTCGACCTTGTCTCGTAAATCGGTAGAACGTAGTACTTGGTACGTACGATTCGGATCCGACGACCGTATTTACTGCCAGATTATCCGGGGATCTCATGGGTCGCTTCCCCGATAATCCACCGATGACGCACAACTCGCACTCTGAATAATCTGGGGATTATACAGAAGAGAGATAAAATTAATCTAGGATTAATAACGGAGATATTTTTCCGGGATAAAAGTTTGTCTAAAGAGAGAGAACGATTAATTTGGAGTTAATCGATGAATTAATATATTCGATATATTAAATGAAATTAGATTTCGACGCGGATTAAATTAGATTTTAATCGGGCAAACGATTAATTTAGATTAATTCGTTAGCGACGTAAATAATAATTTCGCAGGCGCAATTATTTATTTAAATTCGATTGAATTAACGTCGCGACGTAAGCACGGTATTTCGGAAATATCGAACCCGAACGCGTGAGTGCACGTGGGCCCACTTTCATTTGGAAACGTGTGGGCCCACATGACACATGTCATTCTAATGCTTTGCATGTAGATTGTGTACATTGCACTCAATGTCATTGCATGGAGTTAGTGTTTGACACTCTAAGCATTGCATGTTTTGTGTCATATTTTATTATTAATTTAATAAAATTATGGCATAAATATAAATTGATTTTGGTAAATCATTTTTAATTTAACACAAAACTTCTTCTCTCTCATTTTCTCTCTTCTCCTCCCGCCCAAAGCTTGAAATGGGGACTGGTTTGGAACCAGAAAAACGTGACACAAAAGGAAGCAAGGGTTGGGTTTTTCATGGTGAAAACCGCAAGTGCTAGCACACTACGAGTCTTGCGAAGGTGGTAGGGAGGTCGACCATGAGGCGGGACTCATCCGATGGAGTTTGGAGCTTCGTTTTGAGACCCGAAACTGCCAAGACAGTGAGCATGGACTGGTTGCAGTGGCGTGAGCAAGGCAGTACGTTTTTGGCCTTGATTCGTCTTCAAATCGACATAACCGATCAATGTGAGTATTCCGCTACCTCCGTTGATTTCATGCATTATTTCATGTCTTGATTTGATCTTGGGGACCATAGAAATAACCAACAGTCTTCCTCCTTGAAAATTCGGCCATTGAAGACCTCCATGGAAGCTCAAGCTTCAAGGTTCAAAAGGAATTCCAAGCTCATACATTCGTTTCCCTATCACCTATGTCAACCCAAGGTGTGTGCTAGCACTCTTCACTTCCTTGCTTCCCTTTAAATTCGGTCCAACCAGAAACTTTTGAAGCAAATCGGCTTGAAGCTTGTGATTAGATCATCAGATGTATAAATGATAAGAGGTCCCAATGATTTGTTCCTGGATTGAGAATGATATGAGATAGTATCAGTCCACGAAGGATAAATCATTAAATATCCCTAGTCAGAGTATTATCGAGATTGTACATCGATGAATACGTAAAAGACTAGTATTACACTTGTGCGCGTTGTGAGGGCACAACGACATAGTTCTCATATATTTGGGTATAGGATACTCGTGCAGGTGTAATAGGAGGTTGTGTTTTACCGATGGTACGGGAAACAGCTTCGCTCTGGATATACCCCCTCAGAATTTCATTGGTAGTATGACTATGTGTCTACGGAAGTCCGAAATCAGGGTAGATGTATTTGGTCTTAACCTGAGACTTGCACGGCTAATACTTGCGAATATCAATATACTTTGGTTGCGGTCGTCCAAGGCTTTAACATGCTCTATGTACGCCAATGCTGGTTATATTGACAATCTTCGTGTGTTGGGTGTGATGTCAAGACGGAAGTATCACTCCAGTCATAAAGAGATGATGATCGCGTAGGGATATAGAACTGGTTCTCTAAAAGGTTACAACCGTCGGGATAATATGACTTGGTCATGATTATCCGATATTAAAAAGACTAGTTGCTTGTCATCCAATATATGCTTCGTACGGGGCAGACATTGTACCAGCCCCAGGCCTTGCATGTGATCATCCGATACTGGATCGAAATACGCAATACTACATATACTACGCCTGATATAGATCCTTTATTCCTATAAGGATATTTCTGGAGAATTGGGTAGGCATTGCGCTTTGGTAGAAGCCAACCTTGTCTTGTAAATTGGTACAAACGTAGTATGAGGTACTTACGTGTTCGGATAGTTCGATGACCGAATTTGCTGCCAATATATCTAGGGATCTCATGGGTCGCTTCCCAAAGATTCACCGATGACGTATGACTCGCACTTTGATTAATTTGGGATTAATAAGATGAGAGAGAAAATTAATTTGGGATTAATTGCAGAGATATTTTATCTGGGATAGAATATCAATTAAAGAGAGATAATGATTAATTTGGAATTAATCGATAAATTAATATATTCGATATATTATACAAAATTAGATTTCGACGCGGAATTGAAATAGATTTTAATTCGGCGCGAACGAGTTAATTTAGAATTAATTCGTTAGCGACGTGAATATTGATTTCACTAGGCATAATCAATTTAATTATGTCGCAACGGAAAATTCGTTAATTTGGAATTAGCGAACCCGAGCCCGGGATTGTTTGCGCGGCGCATTCGTATTTTGAATTCGAGTGCGGCACGCAAGTCAAATCAAGCGTCAAATCATTAGTCGTATCAAGTGTCAAATCACTTGTTACTTTGAGTGATGTGACTTGACAACTTGATTGACTTGATGTGAGTTGATGATTGGGTGTTGGACACTCAAATGTTTAAGGAATTAAATGAACATATACCAAATTTTGAATATCATTTAAGCCTTTTTTGATTTTGGAAATCATTCAACACATTTATCTCTCTCTCTCATCCATTCTCTTCTTCATCTCACGCCCTTGGGGCTGTGTATTTCTTCTATTCTTGGCAGTGAACTGCCGTGAGTCTTGAAGGAAAAGGGAAGCAAGTGTTTGATTTTTGTGGCAAAAATCATAATAGCTAGTACTCCGAGAGAGACATGCGAATGTGATAGGGAAGTCCACCCATGAGCCGGGAATCGTTTGACGAAGCTTGGAGCTCAAAATTTGAAGATGAAACTGAAACCAGTGAGCTGTGACAGTGCTCACTGCCGAGCAGTCCAATGGGCAGAAGTTCAAGTTTTGTTCGTTGCCGCGTCGCTCAACCGATCGATGTGAGTATTTCGCGACTTTCTCGATTCTATTCACACATGTTCATGCTTGTTTATTGATCCTTATGACCTTAGTAAACTCCAACAATGGTAGAAGAAATGAGGTTTCTTTAGAAGTTTAGTGTAACGGGTAGAAGAAATATTTGTGCTTGCGGGAGAGAGAAATAGAGAGATTTGATCTAGGATCAATGTGTAAAGTATCCATCCGCATATCATTATTATTTATTTATACGCGCTTTATTATGTGTTTAGAATGCATGTTTAAGGGTGTATGATGATGAGACCTTAACAAAGATAATAAATTGGTTTCCAATTTGCAAGCGAAAAACCCTAGCAAAATATTAAGCGTTTTTCCTTCCATTGAGTGATTCTCACTCAAGATCCGAGACTGGCATTGGCTTGTTGGCCAAAGTCAAGGCCTTTGTCCGTCGAGGATGTGTTTGAATCACGAAGGCTTTGTTCCATGTCAGTGTCGTTTTCAAGTTGTGGTTTGTTGGCCAAAGTCAAGACCACTTCTTTTCCATCGACATTGATTACGAAGCTTTCCATGGTCAATGGGTCGCGCTTAACTGGGATCACTAAGTTTGTTGTGCCAAAGCCAAGGCTTAGTTGATTCATAGGAAAATGGTTAGGTAATACATTGGATGTATTGGCATATATAAGATATATGTTTCGGACTTGGATGTCCCCCTACTGGATTTAAGAATTGGATTGGATCCAATTGATCTTAGAGATCTACCTAGTTAATTATCATACAATTTGTTGGCCAAAGTCAAGATTGTGTGATATTTAACAGGATCCTAGCCCGCTAGGAAACACGGTTTCCCGAGTACTCGACAGAGTGTTAGAGGCTCGCCGAAAAATAGTGGGAGGCAAGAATTGAATTGCAATATTCGTTTAATTACTTGCCATACACGCTCATTCAAATATCATTCGTCAAATAAATTAAATGTTAGTTGGACTAATATTTAAATGTAATTTTTAATAAATAGTTGGACTATATTCAAACTATTCATTTATAGTTGATTTTATAATTAGATTATAGTAATCAATATAATTGATTTTAATCTATTAAATTATAGTTGATTAAATAGTTGGACTATTGTAATCATTATAATAAATAGTACCTAATTCGTTGATTAAATAGTTGGACTATTAAAATCAAGATATAATCATTATAATCTTTTAGAAAGATAAAGGACATATCCCAAAATGTCTGCCTAATTGTGGCAAACGGGATCGCGGAAGCTTGACTGTCGTTTGGACAAAACAGACATGAAGGAATTGAAGAACGAGCAAGGCTCTGACTTCAAATATGATTGTCATAAATATGTTCACTACTAGTATTAAAATTAGATTTTAGATATTTAGTGTGATATATTTATATATATATTGATGTTCAGAATCTGTTTTGAACAGGATATTGACTTCAATTGAGATTAATCTGCGAATTGGAAACATGACGAAAGTCGCTGTTTTAAACCGTAGATACCTAAGTTTAGGAATTACCCTTTGGGTATGTACCTAAATTTGGAAACTGTTATAATGTAACTAGTTTTGACTAGAAACATTATCTTTATATCAGTGTTTAACCCGCTGCGGGTGAACCATTATATTCTAGAACACTAAAGTGTTCATTATATAAAGATGATATTGAGATAAACACATTAGATGTGAATAACAGCATTTATATTTTGAATATAAATAAAATCTCAAACATATAACATGGCAAACAAATAGCTCAAATTGATTTGATCAGTTGAAACATATTGTGGCATTGTTGTCTGGGACACAATGAAACAAGACTCGTATATCCACACTTTGAAGAGTGGGTACTCGGACTATTTTGATTTTATTCAAATAAAGTCTACGAATCTAGTTCATTGGGCAAAGTGCCTAAAATACTATTTACCTGGTAAAAGTGTAAATGCCACCTATCTGTTAGCCCTAGTTCATTGTGAATCAAGTGGGCCCATGTCTAGCTTGGCTAGAGGTGGATATGAATATTTCGTGACCTTCACGGATGTGGCATCGCGTTATGGTTATGTGTTTCTTTTGAAGAACGCAAATCGGAAACTTTTAAAGTTTCGACACGAAATAGACGAACAGATCGGCTAAAGTATTAATCATCACGGTTAGACCGTAATGGAAAATACTTAAGCAATAAGTTTCTAATATATTTGAAAGAGTAGTATTCTTTCAATGAGGACTCCTCCCAGAACACGTCATTTTGACGGTGTTTCCGAATCGAGTAACTGAATTTTGTTGGACATGATAATGTTAATCATGAGTCGCTCTGAGCTACCATTTCCTTCAACGGATATGTTTAAACAGTGCAAAACTTATTTTGAATAAGGTTCCATAAAATCTGTTAGACAGAATTCATATTAGATATGAACGGGAAAGAAACCGAGTTTCTCATTTCTGTAAATTTGGGATGTTAGGCATATGTTTGGATGATACCAAACTATAAACCAAATTGGATAAGTGCCAATTGTAGGTTATCCTAGGGATACCAAAAGTATAGTACTTACACAACTCACAAGAGGACAATTAGATTGTTGCTCACCATGCGGTTTTCCTGAGAGGAATACCGATATGCAGTGGTAAGTGGGAGAATAGTAAAACTCGATGAAAATCAGAGTAATACTATTCCAAGCACCAATTCTTAATGGAACACAAATAGTTCATCAAGGATGAAACTATACCAGTAATATTCGTATACACACAAGAACCATGTATGTCGGAGAGAGTCAGAAAACATCCTGGGGTATGGGTTTCTGATCTCACCTCATAAAGATGTATATCTTATTGATGTATACCAACTGACTACGTATGAGGAAGTGATACAAGGTATCTACTCCATATTATGACAAAATGTCATGAGTCCGAAATGGATTCCATGTATATCAACTTAGTTTGGATACTAGTTGAAGTACCGCAAGGCATTGTGCCTATTGGTACTATAAGTCTTCAAAGAATACATACATGGAAGGCAATATACCAACGTTCTAAGCTAGGCTTTTAGCCGAAAGGTATCGTTATCAACATTGTGTTGATTACGATTCAACCTTTTACCTGTTCTCACGGTAAATCCATTTGGATAATGCTTGCTAAAGCTGCATGTTTCATTTATGAAATATGACAGCTGAACGGGAAAATCGCTTTCCTGAAAAGGAAACCTTTTGGAGGATGTTTACAACATCCTGTCGGTTTTGTCGTAACATAACTAGCAAATGAGGTTTGCAGGTTATTCGATCCATGTTTGGATTGAAGCAAGCATTAGGTTCTTAGAATTATGGTTTTGATGTAATCATAATAGTTTATGATTTAATTCAAAAGGAAATGATTCTTGTTTATATAAGAGGGTTAGTGGGAGCGTACTGACAGTGGATGTCCTATAAATAATGATAATAAGTCATTTCTTGGAAATGATATTCCCATAAATACAATCGGTGAAAGCTTGGATTTCATGAAAACTCTCTGAGAAACCGTACATTGAAAAATGTACGCGACCTGGTATCTCATACACTTTGAGCGTATGGATTCATAAACAGGCCAATCCGAGTGATAGTCACTGGATTGATGTTAAGAACATCCGTTAGTATCTTTGAGAACTAAGGATGTTGTCTTAATCTGTGGAGATGGAGAACTTAAAGTGACTGGGATCACTGTAGCAAGTTTCATAAACCGATAAAATGACTGTTAGTCGCAAACAGTACTATACAGTTTGGATAACTGTACAGTGAGCTGGAAATCTTCCAAGCAAGATATTGTTACCGTATAACCAACAAATGCGGGTTATTGCTGCAGCTGAGGCGGCAATAGAAGCCATTTGGATCGATAATAATCTAATTAGATTAGATATAATTCTGTTAGCAGTTGAGCTAGGCTTGAGCACAGGCTAAAGAATTAATGGTCTCATCAATGATCCGGAAATATACTTCGATATTCATCTGATTCGTTCGGATCATACATCGTGGCGATGTGATGATCAAATAAATCGCATCAGACGATAATCATGCAAATCCGCTGACGAAAACGTTTTCTCAGCAGTTTGAGCCAACCGTACATTGTTCGGGTGTAAGACACTCGAGTGACTGGCTATAGGCCAAGTGGGAGATAGTTGGACAATTATGACCCATAGCGTCACTATTTGTACAGATCACGGTGTTGTTGTACAAATTAACTATGTGACAAAGGAGATTGCACTCTTATCATTTGTGATTAGATCACCTAGATGTATAAATGATAGGAGGTCCCAATGATTTGTTCCTGGATTGAGAATGATATGAGAAAGTATCAGTCCACGAAGGATAAATCATTAAATATCCTTAGTCAAAGTATTATCGAGATTGGACATCGATGAATACGTAAAAGACTAGTATTACACTTGTGCGCGTTGTGAGGGCACAACGACATAGTTCTCATATATTGGGTATAGGATACTCATGTAGGTGTAATAGGAGGTTGTGTTTTACCGATGGTACAGGAAACAGCTTCGCTCTAGATAGACCCCCTCAGAATTCCATTGGTAGTATGACTATGTGTCTATAGATGTCCGAAATCAGGGTAGGTGTATTTGGTCTTAACCTGTGACTTGCACCGCTAATACTTGCGACAATCAATATACTTTGGTTTCGGTCGTCCAGGGCTTTAACAGGCTCTGTGTAGGCCAATCCTGGGTATATTGAGAATCGTAGTGTGTTGGGTGTGATCACAAGACGGAAGTATTACTCCAGTCATATGGAGATGATGATCGCGTAGGGATACAGAACTGGTTTTCTAAAAAGGTTGCAACCGTCGGGATAATATGACTTGGTCATGATTATCCGATATTAAAGAGACTAGTTGCTTGTCATCCGATATATGCTTCGTAAGGGGCAGAAACTATACCAGCCCCAGGCCTTGCATGTGATCATCCGATACTGGATCGAAATACGCAATACTACGTATACTACGCCTGATATAGATCCTTTATTCCTGTAAGGATATTTCTGGAGAATTGGGTAGGCATGGCGCTTTGCTAGAAGCCAACCTTGTCTTGTAAATCGGTACAAACGTAGTACGACGTACTTACGTGTTCGGATAGTTCGACGACCGAATTTACTGCCAACATATCCGGGGATCTGATGGGTCGCTTCCCAAAGATTCACCGATGACGTATGACTCGCACTTTAATTAATCTGGGATTAATAATATGAGAGAGAAAATTAATCAGGATTAATTGCAGAGATATTTTATCTGGGATAAAATATCAATTAAAGAGAGATAACGATTAATTTGAATTAATTTATAAATTAATATATTCGATATAATATACGAAATTAGATTTCGACGCGGAATCGAAATTAGAATTTAATTCAGGTGAACGAGTTAATTTAGAATTAATTCGTTAGCGACATGAATAGTGATTTCGCTAGGTATAATCATTTAATTACGTCGCAATGAAAAATTCGTTAATTTGGAATTAGCGAACCCGAGCCCGGGATTGTTTGCGAGCGCACTCGCATTTCAAATTCAAGTGCGGCACGCAAGTCAAATCAAGCGTCAAATCATTAGTCGCATCAAGCGTCAAATCACTTGTCACTTTGAGTGATGTGACTTGACAACTTGATTGACTTGATGTGAGTTGATGTTTGAGTTTGGAGACTCAAATGTGTAAGGAATTAAATGAACATATACCAAATTTTGGTATATCATTTAAGCCCTTTTTTTTTATTTTTGAAATCATTCAACATATTTATCTCTCTCTCTCCTCCATTCTCCTCTTTATCTCACGCCCTTGGGGCTGTGTGTATTTCTTCTGTTCTTGCAGTGAACTGCCGTGAGTCTTGAAGGAAAATGGAAGCAAGTGTTTGATTTTTGTATCAAAAATCTTAGGAGCTAGCACTCCGAGAGACATGCGAAGGTGATAGGGAAGTCCACCCATGAGCCGTGAATCGTTTGACGAAGCTTGGAGCTCAAAATTTGAAGATGAAACCGAAACCAGTGATCTGTGACAGTGCTCACTGCCGAGTAGTCCAATGGGCAGAAGTTCAAGTTTTGTTCGTTGCCGCGTCGCTCAACCGATCGATGTGAGTATTCCGCGACTTTCTAGATTGTATTCACACATGTTCATGCTTGTTTATTGATCCTTGGGACCTTAGTAAACTCCAACACACATCACTCAAAGTGACAAGACATCCATCACTTGAATGACTAATGATGTGACGCTTGATGTGACTTGTGGGCCGCACTTGAATTCGAAATGCGAGTGGGCCAGCAAACACTCCCGAGCTCGGGTTCGCTAATTCTGAATTAACGAATTTTCCGTTGCGACGTAATGAAATCAAATTTATTAAACAATTATGCCTATCAAAATTACTATTCACGTCGCTAACGAAACAATTCTAAATTAACTCGTTTGCCCGAATTAAAATCTAATTTTAATTCCGTGTCGAAATCTAATTTCGTATAATATATAGAATATATTATTTTATCGATTAATTCCAAATTAATGGTTCTCTCTCTTTAAATAATATTTTATCCCAGATAAAATATCTCCGTAATTAATCCCAGATTAATTTTCTCTCTCTAATAATTAATCCTAGATTAATTATGTGCGAGTCATACGTCATCGGTGAATCTTCAGGAAGCGACCCATGAGATCCCCGGATATGTTGGCAGTAAATCCGGTTGTCGGACTATCTGAACACGTACGTACCTAGTACTACGTTTTTACCTATTTACAAGACATGTTTGGCTTCTAGCAAAGCATTATGCCTACCCAATTCTCCAGAAATATTCTTAAAGGAATATGTAATCCTTATCAGGCGTAGTATACATAGTATTGCGTATTGCGATCCAGTATCGGATGTCACGTGCTAGGCCTGGGGCTGGAATTGTGTCTGCCCCGTACGAAGCACATATCAGATCTCTGGTAACTAGTCTCTATAATCGTATAAACATGACCTAGTCATAATATCCCGATAGATACAGCATAAAAGAGCACCATTTCGTATCCTACGTGATCATCATCTCCACTATGACTGGAGTGATACTTCCATCTCGAAATCACACCCAATACACTACGATTCTCAATATACCCAAAAGAGACGTACACAGAACCTGTTAAGGCCCTGGATGACCAACACCAAAGTATATTGATTGTCGCAAGTATTAGCGGTGCAAGTCTCAGGTTAAGACCAAATACACCTACCCTGATTCAGACTTCCGTAGACACATAGTCATACTACAAATGGAATTCCGAGGGGTCTATCCAGAGCAAAGCTGTTTCCGTACCATCGGTAAACATAACCTCCTATTACACTTGCATGAGTATCCAAGTGTAATACTAGTCTATTCCGCATTATCGACGTCCAATCTCGATAATACTACGACTAGGGATATTTAATGATTAAACCTTCGTGGATTGATACTGTCTCATATCATCTCAATCCAGAACAAATCATAAGGACCTTTATCATTTATATATCTTGGTAATCTAAACCAATGATAAAAAAAAACAATTTCCATTGTCATGTAGTTAATTTGTACAACAACACGATGATCTGTACAAATAGTGATGCTATTGGTCATAATTTTCCAACAACAGTCACATCCTGATGAACTGTTCATGTTCCGTTAAGGAATCGGTGCCAGGAACAGTATACTCCCATTTTCATCGAGTTCTACATTCCTCCCCTAGCCACTGCATTTAGGAATTCCTTCTCAAGGAAAACGCATGTAGAGCAACAAATACTTTGTTCTCTTGTGGGTTGTAGAAGTAATATCCTTTGGTTTCCTTGGATAACCTATAAATAGACACTTATCCGATTTGGGTTCAAGTTTGGTACCATCCAAAAGTTAACGTATGCCCAGCAACCCAAAATCTTCAGGAATGAGAAACCCGGTTCTTTCTGTCCATATTTCATACGGAGTCTGTTGAACAGACTTTGACGGAACCTTATTCAAAATAAGTTTTGCATTGTTCAATGTATTGGTTTATTCTAAGGTCCCAAGATCAAATCAAGACATGAAATAATGCGTGAATACATCAATGGAGGTAGCGGAATACTCACTTTGATCGGTTATGTCGATTTGAAGACGAATCAAGGCCAAAAACGTACTGCCTT
>SKCR01001743.1:0-28071 GCA_019454045.1 Zanthoxylum bungeanum | reverse complement strand
TAACGATTAAACGAAAAATACATGCTTAAAGGGTTATTCGGTCATTTACTAGCTAGTGTGTATTTGGATTTAATAATTGATTTTATTAAATACACATTAATTATTTGTCAAATAAAATATTTGACACATGTTCCAAATATATGTATTATGGAATTTTTTAAAGTAAATATGATACGTATTTCTAGATATTTATATTTAGTAATTATCTAATTATTTAATTGTTAAATAATTAGGGTAATTATGTACATTTATCTTTATCATTATTATGCCTTTAAATGGCTAAATATGATTGGTGCACATGTATTTTACTTTATGAAAATGGTAGCCAAATTGAATTTTACTTCTTTAAATAATGATGTAAAAATTACAAAATCCAAATGACCATTTTAGCCTTAGTTTCGGCCAACCCTTGGTATTTAAGATTTTCATTTTTAATTTGCTTCAAGTTAAGTGTTAAGTTTCCAAATATATTACAAAAGAAAGTTGAGAGAAAAAAGAAAAGGAAAAGAAGGAGATTTGAAGAAATCTTGAAACTTTGTAAGTGTTTTCAATTCCTTTTAACTAGAAAATGTTTCTAGGGTTTCAAGCTATTACATATTATGTTTAGTTATTTCTCTACTCTTTTAGTTTTATAATATGATGGTTGGAAGCATGAATGAGAGATGTGAGCATGTATGTTAAAATAGAATGCTTATAAAGTGTTATTAAGCTTTCTTTTAGTCATTAGATGACTTGGTTGTCATTCTCGAGTTGTTAGGCCACTCAATAATGACATAGAATTGTTATTGAGTTGTTTTAAAGTGGTGAGACTTGTTTGATGTTGTAGAGATTAGATTAAAGTGTTGGATTGCATTAATTTTGTGTAATTTGTTCAAATTATTGAATTTGTAAAATTAGGGTTTATACCCATTCCAAATTTGGGACTTTTCATATATATGTTATTTTTTTGATGTATATAAGATATAAAAATTAATTTGGGTTTGATTGGAAATCATACAAGCTTATTTTGATAAGATTAGACTAAAATGATCAAACTTGAAACTATTTGATTGATTCGGCAATTTGGGGAATATGGTAGTTTTCGGTTGTTTGATGTATTTTGACATGTATAAATCATTTTGGTAGTGATTTGGAATCACCTAATTATGTATTTGACAAATTAGAACTAAAATGATCAAAATGCAAAGTTTAGGGGCATTTAAGAAATATTAAAAAATTCTGAATTTTTGGGTAAAAATCTGTTTTGTTGAGTATTGAGTGATTAAATTAAATTAGTTAATTTTAATTACCCAAGAAAAATAAAAGAAATTGAAAAATTTGATTTTCCCGTGTTTCGCTGCGTTACCCGGAAGTACTGCCTAAAACCCTTACAGAGCTTAGGGTTTAAAAATTAGGATTTCTTTAATCTACTAAAATTAGAGACTGTGAAAGAACATTTGGAAGCAAATCAAAGCTCGTATTGGCAATTAAGGTAATTTTCAACTCTAAATTTGAATGAAATTATTTCTTTATCCTTCTAAGTCATTTCATATGAGTTGATATTATTTCTTTCATAATTGGTGTTGATTTTATGCTTAGAAACCTAATTAGAACCCTAATCGTATACATGTGTTATTAACTAGGCCAATTAGTCTAATTAGGTCTAATTAGGCTGTGTGAGAATCCAATTGCCATTCTAAAGTTGCTAATGCCACTCCATGAAGACCTAAAATTATTCTGGAGTGACTTTACGGTGACGACTCTCCTTGGTGTATTTTTGGATTAATGAAATGCATGAGTTTTGAATTAATTAGGTTTTAATGTGATTAATTGTAAACTTATTTCAAAGTTACTGATTTTGTTAAATTGACATATTTTGGATGAAATTGAGCATGTTATAATGCTTAGGAAAAAATTTCGCAATTTTCGAAATCGTTCTAGATGCTTTAGGAAGCGTTTTGGAATTTTTCCGCAAAAACCATAAAAATTTGACTGAGGGGAAAAACTGTAATTTTATGAAATTAAGGTCTGATCAGTCTTGCTACATTGACCGAATCACTGTAGCAATAAAATGGTCTGATTCCACTATCGAATCGGCTTATTGGTTCTCATAGTCGCGCGGTTAGTCAAACTGGTAAATCGGTTCACGTGTAACTGCGAAAAATATTTCTGAAAATCTTACCCGAGTCACTTATGCATAATCACACCTCAATATTAGATATTGATGAGTGATTTGGATGAAATACAGATAAATTAGTGGTATATGACACCAGTTAATTTATCTAGATTAAAAATGTTTAAAAGTAGATTTCGCCCGCCGTCATGCTTCCGCCGCATTTACCCCAATAAAAATTTATGTTAATTCAACAGAAAAAAATATATTCATAATTATTATGAATATATTATTCATTAATGGTACTTAATGGTGTAAGATATAATTAGAGATGTATAACGGACTTTATGGCCTAGATCTAATTATGAAATACTTATGGAGGATCAAACTATATGTAATGATTATATCGATTGATATAATTCATCTACAATGATGAGAGTTCAACTTTGCCTTTTTAGTGGAATAACCTCAGAGTTAATAATATGAGATTATTGATCAAAATGTGTAATTATTCATTCCAATATTATTGGGAGCTTAGAACTGTAGGTCCATTTGATTATCTACTTAGTTTGTAATCACTATGAGAAATAATTGGATTGTCCAATTAAATGCTTAAGAATAAATTGAATATATAAGTTTATTCAAATTTAGTAAATAATGATTATGAATTATTATTTATATTGATAAAAAAATTATATAAAATATATAATTGATTATATAAAGTTTCCCGACAATGATTATTTATTAATCATTGATTTAATTAAAGTAATTAATTTTATAATTAACTAATTATTTTAAATAAAATACTAATGTCCTAATTTGATTAGGAAACTGTTTTGTAAATCTAAATTTGATTAGGAGACTATTTTGTAAATCCTAATTGATTAGGAAAAGACCAAAATAATCCCCCTAATTGGTGTGGACTTCTTATATAGATAAGATGATGATTTTTATCAATCTTAATTTGATTATGATTAACAAAAGTAATAAGTATTTAAACAAACTTTGGCTTGCCTCTAATACTAATTAATACACACAATTTATGCAAATCAAGGACTTGCATAGAATCCTGCGGCTGTATATTACAGAGCAAAATTAGCTCTCTGTGTCTGCAACTTTCAAGGTTTTATGGTTGCAGAAATTGTTTTTGTAATAAGGGAAATCAATAAAACATAATCAAAAAATTAATATTGATTGTGTTCTTCATCATAATTATGCGAACAATAAGAATATCAAACATGTCCACACAAGTCTTTCTTGGTGAAGAGTCATAATTAGGAAGATAAAATGGAGTTCACAAATAGAAGAGATCCAGAAAATTTTTGATAACTCCTAGTAATATGCTTTTGCACGAGCATAGAACGAATGAGAATCGTTCCTGTCGTTCCCTATATTATTTGAGATAATTGATATTATCTGACTGAAAAATTACCCGATGTACAAAGTTTAGTGGATAATGGTTAGATTTCAGTTTGAAAATTAGGTAAATATGAGTTTAACACCCGATATTAATTATTTTTTTATTTTTATATCTTTTGGTCGACATTGGATATCTGAATTTTCAGTCTGTTTCGAATATGGATACCAACAATGAATTGTTTGGTTATAAATAAGTATAAGTTATTGAATATAGATTTCGATTTTAATAAAAAAAAAATAAACAGATATCCGAATATTGCCATCGGTGAAAATGTACCCACGAAACTAATTTAAAATAACATCCACAAAATCAACTTAATTTAATATTATTGTACTTACATTAAAGTCAAGATAACTTTGTGTTACATGTTTGGAGTTGTGATATGAGCTTTATGATGTGATTTTTATAAATTTTGAATGGTAATTATTAAAAAAGATGATGTAATTGTATCTTAATCATATATTCATTGTTGAGTAATGATAAACTCACCAACACTCTCACTCACAATAATCTCAACCCTCTCACTGTAGCTACAGTGAACTACAGTAATTCACTGTATCTACAGTGAGAGGGTTGGGATTATTGTGAGTGAGAGTGTTGGTGAGTTTATCATTTTTGATTCATTGTTATTAATGTACGCATGATAAAATATCATAAAAAAATTAATGTAATTTAACTCAATATTAAATCCAAATTCGATGAGTATTATCCAATAAGAATATATATATATATTCTTATTGTTTTGACAAATTTTCTCTACTTGTTTTGACTATCCTTATTGTTTGTGTTAAGTATTGGAGACTGCAATAAGAGCGCCAAGCTGAAATAAAATCCAACATAATCTTACAAAACTCACCATAGTTTTACTGAATACTTTCTTGAATCTTCTTAAGTCGTAGTTACGTAACTGTTTATCCCTCGGATAATAACATCAAAATCTTTCGATATCTACGTAATCTTATTGTTGATTAGGGTTAATAGAAAATCTTACTAATTCCTTTCATGCCGCACAAACTTCTATACAGGAGCGGCCATGAGATTTAGAGAATCTTACGTAGATTATACTCATGGGTCTGACTTGAGTCCAGCCAAATTCCGTTAATTTAGTTGACTATCGATAATTACCAATCAATCATCGATTTTCGATTTTTCAAAACCGTACAATTTATAGAAAACTCTTCTTATTTTTCTTTTCCTCATTAAGGTTTAATTTGTTTTTTATTCTCAATCATATGAATCGTGATAAGTTCATGATTAACCCTGATTATTTTCGATTAATTACAAATCGTTCAAATCGCTATTTGCGGATGATTTCCTATTAAACTACCCAAGTCTATGTGAGATCCTATGCTTTCCTCATCAAATGAAATCCACATGTTTCTCGTTGGATGGTTGTACTACTTCCGATGAACAGAATAATTAGCCATGATTTAGATGCATTCATTTATTGTTTTTATTTAGATCAACTACCATTAGAATCCATGTATTTGCTAAGGTGAAAACTAATACGAGTACCCATACATGACAAACTTCATAGCAGTAAGAATCAACAGAGAACATAAAAATGAAAAACAGCACAAGATGGAACAAGCACAACATAGAAAGTTATATTGAAAAAGATGAATTGAAGGTTACCAAAACATGTCATTATCTGTATATTAATTACACCTCTGTTGGAAAAAAGGAAAGAAAAAAGAAGCAATGAGGGTTAGCCCCAAAGAATCTTGCACAATGTAGAAATCTGAGAAAAAGGAATCCGACTTGTTTCTAAGTTAAAGATTTCTACACTACCCCCAGTACCTTCGTGTATTAAAAAGAACAAACTCCCGCAGCAGCTAGGTTACGTGGCGAAGGTAATCTGTCTGGTAATTACAATAACTCAACTATCACCATAGTTAGAACTGATCATTATGTATTATTAAGCATGAGTGCTGTTGAAGATCTTACTTCTGCTAAATTAGGCGGGCAAAAAAAGAAAAGAATTACCAATATACATCTGACTCTTCTCGGCTTACTCCATAATCCCGAAGCCTGAGTCATTGTCGAAAGGTAGATTTAGATCAGGTAGCAGGAAGGAAGATCCCTTGCTTCCATCCTCCTGTACTTCGGAAGCACCATGTGTTGAAGAAGGCTTGACCTCATTACAGGCACCATTTGCCAGTGAGATCATGCATGAGGGAAGTACTTTCATTTGATAGGGTTGATTCAATAGAGCTTCCTGAGATGCAGAAGCTCTAATGGTTTCCAAAGTCTGTTGTGAAAGAACATCAAGCTGTATCAAGAAGTGAAAGAATTGTTAGATTCAAATGTTCATGACCATCTAACTTTGCTTGAGCCATTTAGTTCTGAGTGACACTTGCTGTAATACAAAAAGTCATAAAACCAGAATACTTGTACAATTCCACAGTATCAACTACATGCCAAAAATAGAATCACGTCTCACCCTTTTAGTAACTATAACAGTTCTTAGTCAAAGAATACAGTACAACTTTAGCATTTCAAAAGGAAAAATAATTTTATGCTTAGGCACTACCAGAGGATCTAACTCCATTCCACCAAACTTTCTAAGACCAGATGCAGTGAGGACTTGGTAACTCATGTAGGATACATTTTTGCACTTTATGATGCATTGGTGAACTAGCTCTGGCTGATGAATTGAACACCAACCACCCTTCTGTGCAAACCAAGGTTTAATAAATGATAGTGGCCATTCCAGATATAAATAGAAACTAAAGTCAAGGATGACACTAGGTTGGAGATAAAGATGGACTCGCAAAGGAAAATCTCTCCTTAATCGTTCAATGTGTTCTGTCGTTCAATTAAAAAATTAATGTGGAGAGTGTTATGCCGTTCAATGTGTTCTGTTTTCATTTACAACTGAAAAGGGGATGTTAAGAAACCATTACAGTTACACTCCTATAGTAGACCAACTGTGTAATCAAATATTGTTAGGTGTATAACTATAAACCATTAATATAATATAAACAGCAGGGAATAGATCGTTTAGCCAGCATCTCTGCATGCATCTAATCACATTTTAAATATAATACTGCCAAAATGACGAGTTTGGAGCATTTAATGACACAGATATTCTACTATGCTCCAGCGATTTTAAACCTTTACTTCTACTTCTATCGTCAGGACCCGTCACAAGATAGTTCCTGTCACTACTGCAAATACCATAAAGATCATAATAGTTTCTCTTCAACTGCAATGGATTATGAATTGCAGTTTTTTTTTTTTTTTTGAATATTCAGAAATATAGGAAGGCTTCTTCAAAAGGTATATTCTCTAATTGAATTCTTCAACAGAACCAACCACTAAATGGAGCAAACATAAGTCTGCAGACATCATCAAGGTCTCTTCATTCGCAGAAAACCATGACAAAAGCAAAAAAAAAAAAAAAAAAAAAAAAAAAGAGACAAAACACACACACAAAAAAAATCCTTGTTTTTACCTTCATTCTCTTCAAGCTTTCATTTTCAGTTCTTTGTTTCTCAAAGGAGAGACGTAAGGTTTCCAATTTCTGTCAGTCATATGAATCAATATTTAGAAGTCTCAAATAAAAAATAACCAAAATAAAAGGAAGCCCAAAAAAAAGGGAACATACATTTTTCAAGTTTGTCCCTTCCTTCAACAGCGAACTCTCCGCCTCTTTAAGTTCAGCTAATGTCTGCAGCAACCAAAACTTAAATTATCAATGAAGGAATAGAATTGTTTGTTTATGTAAAAGCTTAATTGAATTGTATTTGATATTCACATATATGTAGCAGTGTTTACTGTAAGGATAGCTATACATTTAGCTAGCATTTATCTTATCTACATTATCTCATCACATACCTTTCTCTTTCTTGTCCTTTTAGAGGTGGTAGTTTCTCCTATAGCTACAACCTGTAACGTAGAAAAATAATCAATAAACAAACTCATTAGGCAAAGCCATAATCCCATAAAATTGAACACCCAAAAATATAATAAAATTCAGTAGTTATCTTATTAATAACGAGATCACGGATACACGACTGTAAAGTCGTTTGAATCATTTAAATCATAAAGCATCATGTGACTTTCACACTAGGAAATTTAATCGAAAATCGGTAGCATCATGAGAGATTTACGATTAATAAGAAATAGTCGAAGATTAATCAGAAAAAGTAAAGTTGACATTTCATATGATTAAGAATAAAAAAATATTCAAAACTTATATATCAATGTCCTCAAAAAATCCCAAAAAAAATCATTAATTTATGATTAAAAAATCTAAGAATATTTCATTAAGTCAATATGAATATAGACAAATTCGATAAAATTAGACAAATTTATACTTATTTAATAAAATATAATAAATTAAGGATATTGATGTTATTACTTTATTAATAATTCTTTTAAATTAAGGTATATTGTTACTCTTTTTCATCGTTTCTGATGGAATTATTTTCCTTTTTCACACAAAATTTTTCAATTAAAGCTTAAAAAAAATTAAAATTTTAAAAATAGAATAAAAAATGAAATCGGATGATTTTTATGAAATCAAAAACAGGCCAACTAATCTGTCAAAATCGCCTAAAAATCGATATTGATTTAAAACAGTCGATATCAACGAGATCGAATAGTTCAAATAGTCAGTTTTTATTCAAACTCTAAATTGACTTGACTCGTTCAAACGTGTAGACCTGTGTGTGATGTAAAGTCCAAACGCTACACTTTGGACTGAAATTTATCCAACAAAAAAAAAAAAAATTTCTTAAGAATTAACACGAGACCTAAAAATTCCTACTTATTATGCGATACTAACTACCAACAACAACAAAGCTTATACCATAAATTCGGTGACATTATAGACCCGACATTCTCAATTTTGCACCCACTTTATTTTTGGAGGTTGATAATTAATAAAACTTCCATTTTCTACTTTCAATTTTCAAGCAAATACGTGAAACAATAATATGAGATCTAGTCTAGCACCTCTCATGCTTTCACACTAAGAATGAGATCTTGAGTTCAAAATTCTTTAAGTGTATCTAAAAAATGGGGAGTGGGCATATGGGTGAGATGTTAGTTGAGACCCACTGCAAGGTTGAATCGATAATGTAGGCTAAAGATAATAATTAGGACGTCTCATTTTGACCAAGTCTCATTAGAGCCCCTCTCGAATCCCGATTGATTTTTTAAATCATAACAAAAAATTATCGAGACTTTTTAAATTAAAATTCGGGATTTTAAATGATAATTTCGCCTTAAATCATAACCCAGTTTTTTATTTGGAATGAAAAATCATCCTAAATTTTAACTTAAATTTTTTATTTTGAATGATTTTTCGTCCAAATTTTTTTATTGATTATATCAATTTAAATTTCACGCGAACCCTAACACTAAGTGGGCAATTATGAATATTAAATAAAAAATAATATAATTTAATTATTTACACTGATTTGGGGCCACCATAATACCAAAATTGGCAGGCTGTCACCTCTACGGAACCAAAGCCCAATGAAGAGAATTGCGCAGCGCACACTCCTAGCCATAGAATCAGCGCGCACCCCGCCCGCAGCAGCTGTACTGGATTAATCCCTTTTTCTGTAAACCACTAACAGCAATGCACCAGACCGTTCTTATAAATATCATTTGATACGTGTTCCTGTTTTTTAGAACGCGCCTCTAATAAAACAGGTTGTGGCATATCACTTGACCAAAATGACCTCCAAAAGTACAGCATGTTTGTCTCTAGCTAGTGGCATTTTAGCCAATTTAAATAAAATATTAAACTGACCAATGAGACTAATAATGACTCCGACAGCGGCTTAGATGATGGGACAAGGATCCTCCCAAGAAAGGGCGTTTTGGTCTTTCCGAATATGAGAATCAGAAATGAGATGACACGGTGGCATATAATAATGAAAGTGGCAAGGGAAATTACGTGACTCCAGCTCCAAGTGCTGAATGAAAGTCACCAAATTAAGAAAATCAATAAAATTAACAAAAATATAACAAAAACGGAAAGTCAAAAATCGAACACCGTGTGTCCGCTGACCGCCGAATATGCCGATCCGGGAACTAAGAGATTCACAAGACATCGCATGCGGGGAGGGTAAATTCGTCATTATAAAGAGAGAATAAAGGGAGACCCAAAGCAGAAACCCAAAATCTGACACTGACAGATGTTATGTAACACAGAACTAAAAAACCAAAGAGAGTAATCATCGAACATTCGAGGTATTTTCGTCTAAACAAAATCCACCAACTGAAACCGAGCCACCGAGTCAACGACTCAAAATGGCCGGTGCCGGTGGACTCGAACAATAAAAGCATAAATACCTTAGATCTCGCGTTGCCAATTGGTTTGCTGGAATCTTCGAAGCCGACGTCTGCAGCTCGGCCGCCGCTGACTGATGTGTCTCCACTCCAAGAAAGCGGCGTAGTGGGGCTGTCACTCGTGTCGCCCTTCTTTCTGTATGCCTGCTGGGAGCGGCGCTGACGCACGCTCCACTCGAGTAGGAGAACCGGGGCGGCGCCCCTTTTACGAGGCGGCGGCGGCTCGGCTTGGTTTATGCGTAGCAGCATCTCGACGACCACAGCGTCGTCGGACATGGCAGTCTTGACCCATTCTTCTTCTCCAGTCATGTTATTTTTTGCTTCGCTTTATGGGAAAGAAAATGGAAAATAAGGGACAAAGTGAGAAGAGAGAGAGATCTTTATACGGGGAAATAAATGGTGAGGCTTTATATGTGGTTTTTAGAGGAGAAAGAGATGCTTTATCGACAAGCTTTTTCTTTTTCGTTTCTGGAATTTATTTTTTTAAATTTAAACGATTGAGTTGGTGAATTATCATAATGCTCCGTATAGTTTATAAAAAGGAACATATGTTTCAAAAATTTTAAATTTGTCCAACTTCCAATTACGTGCGTTTGTTATTATCTGGACTAATATGTCCAGAGAAATTGAAAAGAGCCAAACAATTGTTACAAATTAGCCTTTCAAATTTGGAGGTCGCCATTTTTAGTGCTTGTTTGTTTTTTTTTTTTTTTTTTTAATAAAAGTCTCACTTCATTTGTTAAGAATTTTTTTAAATCAATCCTGACCTATGAATCCAATTGATCAATTTTATGTTTATATCTTTTGTTTAACTTATTTTAAATATATGTCATAAAATCGAAACCAAACGGTTTTAAGAAAATCTAGAAAGAAACGAGAATCGAAATTAACTGATTCATGTTAAATCATAATTTTTGGGATATCCTCAAATCTACATTTGCATTTATAATTGAAATATCATTTCCGCAACTTAGTCATAACTAATAAAATTTTACAGTCGTATCCACATTCACAACTGTTAATCAATGCTAATATTCTTATTCTTCCGAAATATCTATAAAATTAAGAAAATTAAATGGTTTACTTAATACAAATCTAACAATGCTATAAAAATTTATTCAAAATAATTTTGAAATCAAATATAGGTATCAGGGATATTAATTTATTTGGCTGCATTTGATTCTTTTGATTTGAGGTTTAGATGTTTTCTTTATTTAGTAAAGATATATAATTAAGTGTGTATGAGTTTATGATATTCTTTAATTATTATAAATATATTATATATTGGATATTGGATATTGATATTCATAATTATCCAATATGCGCAATTCATAGTACTGAAGTTCAAGTACGATCAGTTAAAGATCTTTTGCAAGTTTCATATGAGCTTATAACAAGGTCTAAGACTAAGAAACTCTAAGAAGCTATGTAAGGATTATTCAAAAGAGCTTGGGCAACTATATTGAATCCGGTTCTAGCACTATTTCAACATTCAAGAAATGCACAATATAAGATGAACCATCTTCATATGATTCAAATTGTACGAGATGAATATTATGTTGGACAATTATGACCCATAACATCACTATTTGTACAGAACATGGTGTTGTTGTACAAATAAACTATGTGACAAAGGAAATTGCTATTTTATCATTTGTAATTAGATTACCAATATATATAAATGATAAAAGTCCATATGATTAGTACCAGATTAATAAAATATGAGACAATATTAATCCACTAAGGTTTAATCATTAAATATTCTCTAGTCTTAGTATTATCGAGACTGAACATCGATAATGCGGAATATGCTAGTATTACACTTGTGCTCATTATGGAGGCATAATGACATAGTTCTCATATATTTGGGTATTGGATATTCATGCAAGTGTAATAGGAGGTTCCGTTTACCGATGGTACGGAAACAGCTTCGCTCTGGATAGACCCATCGGAATCCCATTGGTAGTATGACTATGTGTCTATGGGAGTCCGAATCAGGGTAGGTGTATTTGGTCTTAACATGAGACTTGCATCGCTACTACTTGCGACAATCAGTATACTTTGGTTTTGTTCGTCCGGGGCTTTAACAGGTTCTGTGTACGCCTCTTCTGGATATACTGAGAATCATAGTGTATTGGGTGTGATGTCAAGATAGAAGTATCACTTCAGTCATATGGAGATGATGATCACGCAGGATACAGAACTAGTACTCTTTAGTACTGCAGTCATCGGGATAATATGATTAGGTTATGATTATCCGATTATAGAGACTAGTTACCAGAGATCCGATATATACTTCGTACGGGCAGACACAATTCCAACCCCAGGCCTAGCATGTGATATCGATACTGGATCGTAATACACAATACCACGTATACTACGCCTGAAAAAGATTACATATTCCTTTACATAATATTTCTGGAGAATTGGGTAGGCACGGTGCTTTGCTAGAAGCCAACCATGTCTTGTAAATCGGTAAGAACGTGGTACTGGGTACGCACGTATTCGGATAGTCCGATGACCGTATTTACTGCCAACATATCCAGAGATCTCTTGGGTCGCCTCCCAAAGATTCACCGATGATATTTGACTCGAACATAATTAATCTGGGATTAATTAAGAGAGAGAGTTAATCTGGGATTAATCACGACAATAATTAATCTGTGAATTAATTAACAAAAGAGAGAATTAATCTGGGATTAATTGCATCAAGAATTAATTTGGGATTAATTCGACGAGAAGAGAGAACGTGATTAATTTGGAATTAATCGGTAAAATAAATTTAATAGTTAATTAGATTTTACTATTTAATTTATTTAATTGGGCTAAAATAATATATTAGATATATTGATTGAAATTAGATTTCAATGCGGAATTAAAATTGGATTTTAATTCAAGCGAACGAATTAATTTGGAATTAATTCGCGAGCGACTTCCGTAATAATTTTGCTAGGCATTATTATTTAATTAAATTAGATTTAATTACGTTGCGACAGAGAATTCGTTTAATCGGATTAAACGAAACCGAACCCGAAGTGTGTTGAGTAAGCCCACTTGAATTTTGAATTAAAGTGAGGCCCACCAACTTACATCACTTGTCATTCAAGTTGATGGAAGTGGTTGAGAGCTTTAATGAAAGCTTCTCCAACACACTTTGTTTTTGTTTTGCTTTTGAAAAAGCATATACATATTTTGTGTGAGTTGACTTGGTCAATTGGTTTTAGAAACACAAAACACAAAATTCTCTCTCCATTTTCTTCTCTTGGCCGAAAATTCAAGGCTTCTCCATGGAATTTTTGTTTCAAAAATTCAAGCTTGCTAGCACATTTAGAGTCAAAGGAATGTGATAGGGAGACTCACCCGAGAGTTTGGAACTCGATCTCAAGCTCCGAAGCTTCCAATACATCCAACAAAGATGGAAATTTTTGAAATCTCCTCAACCAATCAATGTGAGTATTCTGCAACTCTCTTGGTAATTCACACACAAATCACTCTTAGAGATCGTTGGCATGTTCTAGGAACATTACAATGGTATCAGAGCGATTAAAGTGTGATTTGAAAATCTAGGGTTATAAACTTTAATTTGGGATTTTTATGTTTGGAGCTTGATTTTCCTAAATTGGTGATGGGTTGTTGTTTGAATGATGATGAATTGGATTTTTGCATCCTTAATTTTGTGAAAAATTGATAGGATTAATTTTTCCCAAATTGCAACCCTTGGCCGAAAGTTATGGACCTAGAAGCATCATGGTGATTTTTGATTTTAGACAATTGGATATGTTAAAGCATGAAATAAATCTTGTATGTTGATTTAATTGGATTGAAATCAAATTAGGTGTTATTTTATGCACAATTGCCGTGAATGAAGCATGTTGGAATGGATTGATTTTGCTTCAATTTGTGTTGGACATGAATTGGAAATTTAGAGCATGATTAATTGAATTAATTAAGTGTTTTGGAAGCATTAGTTTAATTAATTAATTATGGTAATTACACTTGAATTGAATTAATTTGTAATTTGGAATAATGAGTTAATTTAATTGTTGTAATTGGGCTTAATGGGCTTGGTTGGGCCAAGTTTGGTTTAGGATAATTGGTTGGATCCAAATGGGCCTAAAATCATTTCCATAAAGTCCAAATATGATAATTTGGCCTTTAAAATTTTAATTGGGCCTAAATTGATTTTTGGCATAGGGTGATTCCTAATTGGGCATTGGTATCTTGGGTTTGACCCATAATTGCCAAAGCTCATGCCTAAAGAATTAATTAAAAGCCCATTGGACTTTAATTGAATAGTATCAGATATTAATTGGGCCTTTGAGACCCATAAAGATTGGATTTGGAATCCAAGTCTAAAAGGGACAATTAAAAGTGTAATAATTTAATTTGGAATTAAATTTGAATTAGTATTGAATATAATTTAAATTGGATTTAAAATTATAGTTCGATATAATTCAAGAAAACGTACTTTGAGTATTTATTCTTAAACAAGCTGGACTCGCGCAAATCAAATCGTTATTTGAACATTGGATGATCATTAATCAAAGATTAATTAATTGTATTAGATTGATTGATAACATGCTTTGTGTGAATACTTGGATGTATGTATGAATAATGTATATCGGATGGATATTAGAAGGGCGAGGGCAATTTTGGAAATTGTTGTAATAAATTTAGAATTTATTAAATTGGACTTGCGTGTCCAGCCTATTACCTCTTTCTCATTGTATTTCTCTTCTCACATATTCCCCTCAATGTAAATGAGGTTTCTTTAGAAGTATTATGTAATTGGGTAGAAGTATGAATAGTGCTAGCGGGAGAGAATAAAATGGGAGATTTGTTCTAGGAACAAAATTTGTTGTATATTCATCCGTATATCATTATTATCTTAATCGCGCCTTATTATGCTTTTAGAATGCATGCTTAAGGGTATATGATGAGACCTAATCAAAGATAATAAATTGGTTGCTAAATCGCAACAAAAACCCTCAACAAATATTAAGCGATTTCCTTCCATTGAGTGATTCTCTCTCAATATCCAAGATTGGCATTGGTTTGTTGGCTAAAGTCAAGACCTTTGTCCATCGCGGATGTGTTTGAATCACGAAGGCTTTGTTCCATATCGTACGCCTTGGGCAAGTTGTGATTTGTTGGCCAAAGTCAAGGTTACTTCTTGTTCATCGGCCTCGATTACGAAGCTTTCCCACTATCAATGGGTCGCGCTTAACTAGAATCATTAAGCTTGTTGAGCCAAAGTCAATGCTTAATTGATTTAGAGGAAAAAAAAAGTTAGGAAATATATTGGATATATTTACATATATTGATATATGTTTCGGACTTGGAAGTCTACCTACTGGATCTAGGAATTGGATGAGATCCAATTGATCTTAGAGATCTTCCTAGTTAAGTATCATACAATTTGTTGGCCAAAGTCAAAATTGTGTGTTATTAAAGGGATCCTAGCCCACTAGGAAACTAGGTTTCCCGAGTACTCCACATAGGGTTAGAGGCTTGCCGAAAATTAGTGGGAGGCAATTATTAAATTTGCAATTTCGTTTAGATACTTGCCAATATGCGTTTATTTCATTTTTTGTCATTATTTAAATATAAATATATTAGTTTGACTAATATTTAATTGTTGTTTTAATTGAACAGTTGGACTGTATTCAAACTACTTCATTTATAGTTGATTATATAATTAGACTATAATAATCAATATATTCGAATTTGACCAATCAAATTGTAGTTAATTATATAGTTAGACTAAAGTAATCATTACATTAGATTGTACCTGAAATCATTGATTGGATAGTTGGACTATTGGAATCAAGAAAACAAAAAGATTAGCGTCAAAGAACATAATCCTATGAGAAAATGTCTTTGACGGCGTAATTTTCCAAATTAGGAATTAAATCTCAGGATAGTCCTGGGAGTCGAGAAGTTACTTTATTTGATAGAGCAACCTCTCAGGCCTAAGTCCGGAGTTGAGCAAACAGTGGAGCATGAGCTTTGGAAGACTCATGGTGATGATAACTTTAGTGCTCAATCCGTTATGCTTGCCGCAATGACTCCTTAATTTCTTCGTCAGAACTAAGGATTAGAACCTTATAGTATGATATTGAAATTAAAGGATCTTCATAGATCTATTCTTAGATCTTAGAAGTACTAATTGCAATAGAAAACTCTTGGAGAGTTAATGGCTATGCTCAAGGAGACAGAGCCAGAGTTTGCAAAAGGGCAAGAAGCGCAAGACGCATCTTACTTCGACATCCTAGAAGGCCAAAGCTTGGCCGAAGGCTTCTGGGGTGTAAAGAAAATGGCAAGGCTAAATCGTCACAGTCTTATGGGAAGACAAATGACAAATCCCAAGATGTCTGCCTAAATTGTGGCAAACGGGGTCACTGGAAGCGTGACTGCCATATGGACAAGGCAGACATGAAGGAATTGAAGACGGACAAGGCTCCGACTTCAGGTATGTTTGTTATAAACATGTCAACTGCTGGTTTTAAAATTGGATTTTAGATATTGGATGTGGTACATAAATATATGTACTGATGTGCGGGATCTGCTGATTAGCAGGAGACTGGCTTCAGTTGAGATCGACCTATGAGTCGGAAATTGGACGATAGTCATTTTTTTAGCTGTGGGAACCTAAGTTTTGGAAATTCCCTTTGGTCATGTACTTAAATTAAGAAACTGTTATAATGTATCTAGTTTGACTAGAAACATTATCTCTATATCTAGTTTAACCCGTTGCAGGTATACTTTTATATTCTAGAACACTAAGTGTTTTGTTTATAAAGATGATATTGAGATAAACACATTAGATGTGAATAACAGTATTTATATCTTGAATATAAATGAATCTCAAACATATAACATGATAAACAAATAGCTCAAATTGAATTAATCTGTTGAGACTTGATACTGGCATTGTTGTCTGGGACTTTAAACAAGAATCATATATCCACACTTTTGAAGAGTGGATACTAGGATGGATTTGATTCTAATTCAAATGATGTCTACGAATCTAGTTTATTAGGCAAAGTGCCTAAAACACCTTTTACTTGGTAAAGTGCAAGTGCCACCGATATGTTACCCCTCGTTCATAGTGACGTAAGTGGGCCAATGTCTAGCTAGGCTAGAGATGAATATGAATACTTCGTAACCTTTATGGATGTGGCATCGCGTTACGGTTATGTGTATCTTATGAAACACAAGTCAGAAACTTTTAGAGTTTCGACACGAAGTAAGAAAACAGACCGATAAAAGTATTAAAAACATTACGGTCGGACCATAGTGTAAAATACTTGAACATATGAGTTTCAAGATTACTTGAAAGAGTATGGTATTCTTTCATAGTGGACTCCTCCCGAGACTCCTCAATTTGACGGTGCGTCCGAACATAGAAACCAAACTTTGTTGGACATGGTAAGGTTAATGATGAGTCGCTCTAAACTACCAATTTCCTTCATGGGATACGCATTAAACAATGCAATATTTATTTTGAATAAGGTTCCATGAAAATCTGTTAGACAAACTTCATATTAGATATGAACAGGAAAGAAATCGGGTTTTCTCATTCCTGAAGATTTGGTAATGCTGGGCATATATTTGGATGATACCAAACTAGAACCCAAAATCGGATAAGTGCCTATTTGTAAATGGTTGTCCTAGGGAAACCAAAGTATAGTACTTATACAACTCACAAGAGAACAATGTAATTGTTGCTCTCCATGTAATTTTCCTAAGAGGAATACCTATATGCAGTGATAAGTGGGAGAAAAGTAAAACTCGATGAAATTCAGAGTAATACTGTTACAGGCATCGATTCTTTAACGGAACATGAACAGTTCACCAGGGATGAAACTGTACCATAATCTTCGAATACACAAGAACCGCGTAGATCAGAGAGAGTCAGAAAATAACCTGGGAGGTATGGTTTCTGATCTCACCTCATGAAGATGTTAATCTTATTGAGGAAGACAAATCGACTAAGTATAAGGAAGTGATACAAGGTATCGACTCCTTTTATGGCAAAGTGCCATGAAGTCCAAAATGGATTCCATGTATACCAACTAAGTTTGGACACTGGTTGATGTACCAGAAGGCATTGTGCCTATTGGTACTATATGAGTCTTTAAGGAAGACATACATGGATGACAACATATAAATGTACATAGCTAGGCTTATACAGAAAGGGTATCGTCAACGATATAGTGTCGACTACGACAAAATTTTTTCACCTGTTGCCATGATTAAATCCATTTGGATAATGCTTGCTAATGCTGCATATTTCATTTATGAAATATGGCACATGGACGTTAAAACCGCTTTCCTTGACGGAAACCTTTTGGAGGATGTTTACAAAATCCTGACGGTTTTGTTGTGTCAAAACATGCAAACAAGGTTTGCAAGTTAAATCGATCTATTTATGGATTGAAGCAAGCATAGCGTTCTTGGAACTAGCATTTTGATGTAATCATAATGGTTTATGATTTCATTCAAAACGAATATGATTCTTGTGTATATAAAAAGGTTAGTGTGAGCGCACTGATAATGAATATCCTATTCGTTGCTGATGTATTGCTTCTTAGCAATAACATTCTCATAATATAATCGATGAAAGCTTGGCTTTCATTAAAAATTCTCCATGGAATACTTAGGAGAAGTAGGCTTTGTTCTAGGAATAAAGATCTACTTGGATAGATCTAGAAAGCTGCTGACAACCCTCCCAGAGTTAGTACGTTTTTGAAATGTATGTGACTTGATGTCTCATATGCTTTGAGCATATGTAGACGCTATAAGGCCAATCCAGGTGATATTCAGTGGATTAATGTAAAGAACATCCTTGAGTATCTTGGACGAACTAAGGATGCTTTCTGATAATATGGGGAAAGAAGAACTTGAGGTGACTGGGTTCACCGATGCAAGTTTCCAAACCGATAAAAACGACTGTAAGTCGTAATAAGGGTACTATATAGTTTGAATAACGGAACAGTGAGCTGGAAATCTTCCAAGCAATATATTGTTACCGAATAAATAACATAAAGCGGAAGATTGATGCAGCTAAGGCAGCAAAAGAAGCATTTTGGATCTATATAATCCTAATTGGATTAGGAGTAGTTCTGTTAGCAGCTGAGCTGGACTACAGCGCATACTAAGGAACCGTGGTCTCATCAATGATCCAAGTATATACTTCGACTATTTCATCTGATTCGTCGGATCATTAATCGTGGCGATGTGATGATCGAATAAATCGCATCAGATGATAACATTACAAATCCGCTGACGAAAGCTGTTTCTCAGCAGAAGTTTGAGCGACCCGTACATAATTCAGGTGTAGGACACTTGAGTGATTGGCTATATGCCAAGTGGGAGATTTTTGGACAATTATGACCCATAGCATCACTATTTGTACAGAACATGGTGTTGTTGTACAAATAAACTATATGACAAAGAAATTGCTATTTTATCATTTGTAATTAGATTACCAATATATATAAATGATAAAAGTCCATATGATTAGTACCAGATTAATAAGATATGAGACAATATTAATCAACTAAGGTTTAATCATTAAATATCCCTAGTCGTAGTATTATCGAGACTGGACATCGATAATGTGGAATAGGCTAGTATTACACTTGTGCGCATTATGGAGGCATAATGGCATAGTTCTCATATATTTGGGTATTGGATATTCATGCAAGTGTAATAGGAGGTTCTGTTTACCGATGGTACGGAAATAGCTTCGCTCTAGATAGACCCCTCGGAATCTCATTGGTAGTATGACTATGTGTCTATGGGAGTCCGAATCAAGGTAGGTGTATTTGGTCTTAACTTGAGACTTGCATCGCTAATACTTGCGACAATCTGTATAATTTGGTTTTGGTCGTCCGGGGCTTTAACAGGTTTTATGTACGCCTCTTCTGGGTATACTGAGAATCATAGTGTATTGGGTGTGATGTCAAGATGGAAGTATCACTTCAGTCATATGGAGATGATGATCACACAGGATACGGAACTATTACTATTAGTACTGCAATCATCGGGATAATATGACTATGTCATGATTATCCGATTATAGAGACTAGTTACCAGAGATCCGATATATGTTTCGTACGGGGCAGACACAATTCCAGCCCCAGGCCTAGCAAGTGATATCGATACTGGATCGTAATACACAATACTACGTATACTACGTCTGACAAAGATTACATATTCATTTACAGGATATTTATGGAGAATTGGGTAGGCACGCTGCTTTGTAAGAAGCTAACTATGTCTTGTAAATCGGTAAGAACTTGGTACTGGGTACGCACGTATTCGGATAGTCTGATGACCGTATTTACCGCCAACATATCCAGGGATCTCTTGGATCGTCTCCTAAAGATTCACCGATGATATTTGACTCGAACATAATTAATCTGGGATTAATTATGAGAGAGAGAGTTAATCTGGGATAAATCACGACAATAATTGATCTGGGAATTAATTAACAAAAGAGAGAATTAATCTGGGATTAATTGCATCGAGAATTAATTTGGGATTAATTCGACGAGAAGAGAGAACGCGATTAATTTGGAATTAATCGGTAAAATAAATTTAATAGTTAAATTAGATTTTACTATTTAATTTATTTAATTGGGCTAAAATAATATATTAGATATATTAATTGAAATTAGATTTCAATGCAGAATTAAAAATTGGATTTTAATTCAAGCGAACGAATTAATTTGGAATTAATTCGCGAGCGACTTCCGTAATAATTTTGCTAGGCATTATTATTTAATTAAATTAGATTTAATTACGTTGCGACAGAGAATTCGTTTAATCGGATTAAACGAAGTCGAGCCCGAAGTGTGTTGAGTAAGCCCACTTGAATTTTGAATTTAAAGTGGGGCACACCAACTTACATCACTTGTCATTCAAGTTGATGGAAGTGGTTGAGAGCTTTAATGAAAGCTTCTCCAATACACTTTGTTTTTGTTTTACTTTTGAAAAAACATATACACATTTTGTGTGAGTTGACTTGGTCAATTGGTTTTAGAAACACAAAACACAAAATCTCTCTCTCCATTTTCTTCTCTTTGCCGAAACTTCAAGGCTTCTCCATGGAATTTTTGTTTCAAAAATTCAAGTTTGCTAGCACATTTAGAGTCAAAGGAAGGTGATAGAGAGACTCACCTCACGCGAGAGTTTGGAACTCGATCTCAAGCTCCGAAGCTTCCAACACATCCAACAAAAATGGAAATTTTTGAAATCTCATCAACCAATCAATGTGAGTATTCCGCAACTCTCTTGATAATTCACACACAAATCACTCTTAGAGATCCTTGGCATGTTCTAGGAACACTTACAGATTAACAAATTTGAAGACTAAGTCTGCTATGCGCGTGCATATATTGTTTATTTTCATTAAATCATGTTTAAATGTGACAAGGGCTAATTTAATTAATTTGGTCAGGCTCATGCGCATATGCTATTGTTATTGAGTTTTGAGCTCGATTGGTGGTTTATTTTATAATCAAGTATTCATCCATTATTTAATTAACTTGGGCCTTAAGTTATTAATTTGATCATCGGTGTGAGATTGTGTCCTTTTTAATTTAAGAATTTAATTTTGGTTTAGTTTAGGTTTTCCATTATTTGAGTAGGATTAAGATTGTATTATTATATAAACCAAGTTTCATTAATAAAATTCAATGAACAATCATTATCAAATATCGCATGTTGTGCATATTGTGTGGGCGTGAGTTGCTCTCTAATTGGCTCTTGAAAGAACTACAAAAACTTATCAAATGAGATTACTATCCTTTATGTTGAATCAATTAGAGGTCCATGAGACTTTATTCTTTATGAGTTTCTAATTTTTAGAATATGTGTTTCGCATTTCTTGTGTGTGAGATTCTAATCTCTCGTGGGTTTTGCAAGCTCTATTATCACAAGGTTTGCTTCACAATATCCATAGTAGATACCCAATTTTATATCTTAAAGTTATTCATTATCTATTAAAGTGTGAATATAAGTTTTTTTTAGATGGAAATTTTAAAATTTCCAAAATATGCGATCAAATTTTTTTTTTTGAAACCCCGCCGGTAAATCACCTGATCCGGACTTAAGCGGAGTAGGTAAAACCTTCAGTTGTTACAGACTCTTACAAAAAACAACCTCCTCAATTCGAACTCAGGATCTAAAATTTAGATTCTAAACCGTACACCACCAAATCAACAAAAATTGTTTTCTCTAATTTTAAGGGTAAGTTTGATATGAATAGTGAGCTTGTAGACTTATTTGTTATTTTTATAAACTACATGGATAATTTGATAATTAACGGTTTTGAGTTTTTCTTGGCCTTCGGCAGTGGGTTTAGTCGGAGAACACGTGGAAATGACCAACCATGAACTCGTGCTTTGTGTTTTGGATTAGTTGAGAAGAGGTGAAAGTGGACTACACGCGCGTTTGAACATTTAAGGGTGTTAATATGACACGTACGAAATCTTGAAGGATTGGGTGTAGTGGTTTTTTTTTGTCTTGCGTTAATTAGTTAATAAATTATACTCCGTCCCTTTTTAATTGATCGCGGATGTTTTTCCAATAAAATAAGAGAATATGATTAATATAATAAAAAAATTAATATTTTTTTGATATACCTCTCATTAATTATAAAAACAATCCCGCTTAAATTCAATAAAGTTGTTTATTAAATAAGGGTATATAAGTAAAATTCTTCCTTTAACTCTCTTTAAATAAAGAAAATTGGACTATAATTTGGGACTTCCAAAAATAGAAAGGTGGCCTATCAAAAAGGGACGGATGAAGTATATACACTTGGGCACGGTTCGTTCTAACGGTTCCAGGAATTTGGAACACAGTATTGAATCGAATTTGAATCAGTTCAGTTATGGTTCCAGTTTGTTGAAATCATAAAATTGAAAGGTTTGATTCAATTCCAGTTCAGTTCTTTTTTAGGAGGAAAAAAATAGTTTTGGAACCGGAACTAGATGAAACCGTAATCTTACGGTTCCATCCACTTTAAATTCAAAATTTCAATTGGCTCACAACACACTTTGGGCCCGGGTTCGTTTAATCCGATTAAACGAATTTTCCGTCGCTAAATAATTAAATCTAATTAAATTAAATAATAATGCCTCGCAAAATTATTACGATAGTCGCTTACGAATTAATTCCAAATTAATTCGTTCGCTTGAATTAAAATCCAATTTTAATTCTATATTGAAATCCAATTTCAATATAAATATCCGATATATTAATTTAGCCCAATTAAATAAATTAAATAAAAAAATATAATTTAAGTATTAAATTTATTTTACCGATTAATTCCAAATTAATCCCGTTCTCGTTTCTATACGAATTTAACATCAGATAAATTCTTGACGCAATTAATCACAGATTAATTTTCTCTCTTATTAATCCCAGATTAATTATGTTCGAGTCAAATGTCATCGGTGAATCTTTGGGAAGCAACCCAAGAGATCCCTGGATATGTTTGCAGTAAATACGGTCATCGGACTATCCGAACACGTGCGCACCCAGTACCACATTCTCACCGATTTACAGGACATGGTTGGCTTCTAGCAAAGCACCGTACCTACTCAATTCTCCAGAAATATTCAACGAAGAATATATAATCTGTATCAGGCGTAGTATATAATGTATTACGTAATACGATCCAGTATCAGATGTCACATGCTAGGCCTATGGCTGGAATCGTGTCTGCCCCGTACGAAGCATATATCGGATCACTAGCAACTAGTCTCTGTAATCGGATAATCATGACTTAGTCATACTATCTCGATAGCTGCAGTATTTAAGAGTACTAGTTCTGTATCCTGCGTGATCATCATCTCCATATGACTGAAGTGATACTTCCATCTGACATCACACCCAACACACTACGATTCTCAGTATACCCAGAAGAGGCGTACACAGAACCTGTTAAAGTTCCGGACGACCAAACCAAAGCATAATGATTGTCGCAAGTATTAGCTATGTAAGTCTCAGGTTAAGACCACATACACCTACCCTGATTCGGATTCCCATAGACACATAGTTATAATACCAATGGGACTCCGATGGGTCTATCCAGAGCGAAGCTTTTACCGATCCAATGGCTAACAGAACCTCCTATCAAACTTGCATAAGTATCCAATATATATTAATATATGAGAACTATGACGTTAAACTTCCATAAACGCGCACAAGTGTAATACTAGTCTATTCCGCATTATCGATGTCCGTCTCGATAATACTACGACTAGAGATATTTAATGATTAAACCCTTTCGTGGATTAATATTTCTCATATCTTATTAATCCGGTACTAATCATATGGACTTTTATCAATTATATATCCAAGTAATCCATTACAAAATGATAAAAGAGTAATTTCCTTTATCACATAGTAAATTTGTACAAAAACACCATGTCTTTACAAATAGTGATGTTATGGGTCATAATTGTCCAACAATCTCCCACTTGGCCTATAGACAATCACTCAAGTGTCTAAAACCTGAACTATGTACGAGTCGCTCAAACTTTTACTGAGATATAGCTTTCGTCAGCGGATCTGTAAGGTTATCATCTGAAACGATCTTTTCGATCTTGACATCGCCACGATGTGTGATCTCACGAATCAGATGAAACCATCGAAGTACATACTTGGATCATTGTTGAGACCGTAGTTCCTTAGCCTGTGCTGTAGCCCAGCTCAGCTGCTAACAGAACTACTCCTAATCCAATTAGGAATTTTATAGATCCAAAATGCTTCTATTATTGCCTCAACCGCAGCAATGTATTTCACTTTTGTTGTTAAATCGACAACAATATCTTGCTAGGAAGATTTCCAGCTCACTGTTCCATTATTTAAACAAAATATGTACCCTGATTGTGACTTACAGTCGTCTTTATCGGTTTGGAAACTTGCATCGGTGAACCCAGTCACCTCAAGTTCTCTTTCTCCATATAATAAGAAAGCATCATTTAGTTCGTCTAAGATACTTAAGGATGTTCTTAACATCAATCCAGCGACCATCACATGGATCGGCCTGATAGTGACTACAGATGCTCAAAGCAAATGAGACACCAGGTCGCGTACATGTTTGTCAATGTACGAGTTCTCGGAGAGTGTCAACAACTTTTAGATCTATCCGAGTTCTAGAATAAAGGTTGCCTCTCCCAAGTTTTTCTATGAAGAATTTTAATGAAAGCCAAGCTTTCACCGATTGTAGTATGTGAATGTCATTGCTAAGAAGCAATACATCATCAACATATAGGACAATGAATGTCAGTGCGCTCCCACTAACCTTCATATATACACAAGAATCATCTTCGTTTTGAATGAAATCATATTCAATGCTTGCTTCAATCCATAAATGGATCGATTTAACTTGCAAACCTTGTTTGTATGTTTTGGCACGAAAAAACCACCAGGCTGTTGTATATAAACATCCTCCAAAAGATTTATGTTAAGGGAAATGGTTTTGACGTCCATCTGCCATATTTCATAATCGAAATATGTAGCATTAGCAAGCATTATCCGAATGGATTTAATCATGGCAACGGGTAAAAGGTTTCGTCATAATCGACACAATGTTGATGACGATACCCTTTCGAAACAAGCCTAGCTTTGTACTTTTGTATGTTGCCATCCATGTTTGTCTTCACCATGAAGACCCATTTGCTACCAATAGGCACAATGCCTTCTGGTACATCAAGCAGTGTCCAAACTTGGTTGGTACACATGGAATCCATTTCAGACTTCATGGTTTCTTGCCATAAAGAGAAGTCGATACCTTATATTGCTTCCTCATACGTAGCCGGTTTTTATTCCTCAATAAGATTAAATCTACATGGGGTGAGATCAGAAATCCATATCTCTAAGGTTGCTTTCTGACTCTCTCCGACCTACGCGGTTATTGTGTATTAGAAGTTTATGGAACAGTCTCATCCCTGATGAACTGTTCATGTTCCTTGAGGGGATCGGTGCCAGGAACATATCACACTCAATTTTCATCGAGTTCTACTTTCCTCCCACTTATCACTCAATCATTGCTCTTTCTTATTTTCGAGGAAAACTACATGTAGAGCAACAAATATTTTGTTCTCTTGGGGTTGTGGAAATAATATATCCTTTGGTTTCCATAGGATAACCAATTACAAATAAGCACTTATATCCGATTTGGGTTCTAGTTTGGTGTACCACCCAAATGTTTAACTATGGCCAGCATTCCCAAATCTTTAGGAATGAGAACCAGATTTCTTTCCTGTCTATTTTTCATATGAAGTCTATCCAACAGACTTTGACGAAACCTTATTCAAAATAAGTATTGCACTGTTTAATGCGTATCCCCAGAAGGAAATTGGTAGCTCAGTACGACTCATCATTGACCTTACTATGTCCAACAAAGTTTGTTTTCTCCATTCGGACACACCGTTCAATTGAGGTGTTCCGGGAGGAGTCTAGTGTGAAAGAATACCATACTCTTTCAAGTAATCAAGAAACTCATTGCTTAATTATTTCTCACACCACGGTCCACCGCAATGTTTTAATACTTTTATATGGTCTTTTTTTCTACTTCGTGTCGAAACTATTTGAATTTCTCAAAAGTTTCCGACTTGTGTTTCATAAGATACACATAACCATAACGCGATACAACATCCGTAAAGGTTAGGAAGTATTAATATCCACCTCTAGCCTTTCTAGACATGGGCCCACATACGTCAATATGAACGAGGCTAACAGCTCGGTGGCACATACACCTTTACCGCTAAAAGGCCATTTTAGGCATTTTGCCTAATAAACAAGATTCGCAGACGTCATATAAATTAAGATCAAATCCGTCCAAGTATCCACTCTTCGAAAGTGTGGATATACAAGTCTTGTTAATGTGTCCCAGACGACAATGCCACATATAAGTTTCATCTGTATTACTCAATTTGAGCCTTTTGTTTGTCATGTTATATGTTTGAGATTCATTTATATTCAAAATATAAAGACTATTATTAACATCTGTTGTACATATCAAAATGTCATCTTTATATACAAAACACCAAGTGTTCCGGAATACAAAGGTATACCCGCATCGGGTTAAACAAGATACAAAGATGATGTTCTTAGTCAAACTAGGTACAAAATAACAATCACCTAATGTAATTACATGCCCCAAGGAAAGATACAAAACATAGGTCCCAACGGCCAAAATAGCGACTCGCGTCCCGTTTTTGACTCACAGGTCGATCTCATCTGAAGCCAGTCTCCTTCTAATCAGCCGATCCTGCACATCAGTATATATGTGAGTACCACATCTAGTATAAAAAATCCAATTTTTGTAACTAGTAGTGGACATGTTTATAACAAACATACTTGAAGCCGGAGCCTTGTCCGTCTTCATTTCCTTCAACTCCGCCTTGTACTCACGGCAGTTACGCTTCCAATGACCTCGTTTTCCATAATTTAGGCAGACGTCTTGGGAATGTCCTTAGTCTTCCCAGAAGACTTGGATGATTTAGCCTTGCCCTTCTTCTTTTTCTGCTTCACACCCCCAGAAGCTTTCGGCCAAGCCTTGGCCTTCTGGATGTCGAAGTAAGATGTGCCTCACGCTTCTTGCCCTTCAGAAGCTCTGGCTCTACTTCTTTCAGCATCGCCATTAACTTTCCAAGAGTCTTTTCTTGGTTCATCATGTTATAGTTCATGACAAACCCGCCCCAGCAGTCAGACAGAGACTGTAAGATCAAATATATAAAGTCGCGACCTCGATGGTTATGCCTAGCTGACCTATCTATTCAATGTCAGCAATCATCTGCGACACATAGTGCTTGACAGATGTACCCTCTTACATAAGCGAGCGAAAGAGCTTCTTTTGCAATTCGTACTTATGAAGATTGTAGACAACAGGAGCTGGGTGACGCTGTCCTAGGCTCGCGGCCTAGCTGAGAAGTATGAAATAACATGGAGTCGCCACCCGGTGTGAACGGGACAGGGACAAAGATTTAAGGCCGCACTCACTCCTCGCAGGAGAAGACCTCAAACCGTTGGGTTCGGAATGGTCTCTTACTTTATGTCACTTGTAATGTTTGTGATTTGTGCAATATTAACCAAGTCTACTCAACATACATGTTGGTCAAAGTAGTCTAAATCTAGGTTTGCATGCTTCAACAGTAAACTTTTCATAACGGCAAACATCCGACATCACACATCAAACATGCTACATACATAGTAATCTAAA